>KV018126.1:2377-23597 GCA_001598015.1 Dorcoceras hygrometricum
CTTCGCCGGAAAATTGTTTCCGGCCAATTCGACGAGGAGAATCCGTCCGTGCAGATCTCGTCAGGCCTTCTAGTGCAGGCTGACGAAGGAGTGTCGAATCCGGTCGTGGACCTGATTGGCGTTATCTACCGCAATCTACCGTGAAGAGCCGGCGTTATTGTAATTCCGGTTGGAGCCAGGCACTTCGCCGGAAAATTGTTTCCGGCCAATTCGACGAGGAGAATCCGTCCGTGCAGATCTCGTCAGGCCTTCTAGTGCAGGCTGACGAAGGAGTGTCGACTCCGGTCGTGGACCTGATTGGCGTTATCTACCGCAATCTACCGTGAAGAGCCGGCGTTATTGTAATTCCGGTTGGAGCCAGGCACAAGTGCCAACAAGGTATTCCTATTAAACACCCTATGAATGTCATAGATTGTTTTGTATTAGTTTTGATATTGATCGTCTCCCGGCTGTTCATTTTTGTTCTTCCGCTGCCTCGCCGGGGGGCGTGATCCGGATCCCCAACATTGTGGTGTGGCCGGAGGGGTCCAGTGAGAGAGAATCTCATTCTCTTTCAAATAATCTTGAAACTCGGCACTTAAGGATTCTCCATCTCGATCAGATCGAAGTACTTTAATACTTTTACTCAATTGATTTTCACTTCAGCCTTGAACTCTTTGAAATTTTCAAAGGATTCAGACTTGTGCTTCATTAAGTACAAGTACCCATACCTAGAGTAATCATCGGTGAAGGTGATGAAGTAGGTGTAGCCAAACTTAGTACTAATGCTAAGTGGGCCGCACACATCAGTGTGGATCAAGTCCAACAGACCTCGAACGCATTCAGGCTTGCCCTTGAAGAGCAACTTGGTCATTTTACCTTTTAGACATGATTCACAAGTAGTAAAAGAATCGATGTCTGACATTTCAAACATGACATCTCCCACTAGCTTGTGCATCCTTCTTAAAGAAATATGACCTAGCCTAGCGTTCCAAATTTCGGTCGGGTTTTGATTATCGTTTTTTCTTTTAATCGTTGTTGTGTGTGTTTTCACATTGCGAGTTGGAACTTCTTTTAATTTTAAGTTATATAGATCGTTTCCGCGTTCCCCAATTCCTATTAAAAATTCATTCTTGTATATGTTTCGAATCGAATTAGCAAGCATAGAAACGGAAATAATGTTTTTTATTAACTCGGGACCGAATAATACATCTTTTAATAACAACTTAAAATCAGAATACAGAAATAAATAAACGTCTCCTATTGCTTCGGCTGCAACCCTTGCTCCGTTGCCCAGCCTCAAGTGGGTCTCACCCATCCTAAGCTGCGACTTCTTGTCATTACCTGCAAATCATTGCAGATATGAGATCCACACCGGTATCAAGTTCCCAAGAAGTAGAATTAAGAGACATGTTTATTTCAATGTAGAATGTACCTTTTGCAGTTCGCAGCTGCTCGAGGTAATCTCGACAGTTTCTCCTCCAATGCCCAGGCTTGTGGCAGTGATGGCAAACGTCCTCAATTTTTTCGGGCTTGGAAGTCTTTGCCTTTGGCTTCTTGTTGGGCTTGTCCCCTTTCGTCAGGATAGAACGCTTCTTACCATGACGTTTGGGCCTTTTCTTCGCGGAGGAAGAAGAGCCCAATAGGAGGACGAGCTTGTCCTTCTTTATGGTCCCCTCAAACACTACAAGGATGTTCACCAACTCCTCAAGAGTGGCATCCAGCTTGTTCATGTTAAAGTTGACCACAAAGGGGTCGAATGCAGCAGGGAGTGAGAGGAGAATCAAATACACAGACAGATCATGTGGAAGTACGAGCTCGAGGCTCACCAAATTTTCAACGAGCCCAATCATGCGGACCCCATGCTCGCGGACCGAAGTCGTTTGGGCCTTTTCTTCGCGGAGGAAGAAGAGCCCAATAGGAGGACGAGCTTGTCCTTCTTTATGGTCCCCTCAAACACTACAAGGATGTTCACCAACTCCTCAAGAGTGGCATCCAGCTTGTTCATGTTAAAGTTGACCACAAAGGGGTCGAATGCAGCAGGGAGTGAGAGGAGAATCAAATCCACAGACAGATCATGTGGAAGTACGAGCTCGAGGCTCACCAACTTTTCAACGAGCCCAATCATGCGGACCCCATGCTCACGGACCGAAGTCCCCTCACGCATGCGGCCACTCATGAGCTCCTTGACAGTGGTAAACCTCTCCGCCCGAGATTTCTCCCCATACATCTCTTTGAGGTGCAAGTGTATGTCTCCAGCATACTCAGCGTCCTAAAATAGCCGCTGCAGTTCGTTGGACATAGAAGCCAACATGTAGTACTTAGCCTTGAGATCATGGTCCCACCATTTCTCAAGTCTCGTCAGCTCCTCAAGACTGGCATCAGCGGGGGCTTCCTTCGGAGGGCTTTTCTCTAGCGTGTAGAGTAGCTTCTTCGAAGCCAAGACAATCTTGAGATTGCGCAACCAATACAGGTAGTTAGCGCAAGTTAAATTGTTGCTATCCAGTATGGCAGCGGGTGGATTTTTGATCGAAGAAATTTTAAGCAGTATATATCCTAAGATAAAATAGACATGCATTACTAAAAATTTATAAAATTCACGAAGACATTAAACATGGTCATTTTATTTTATGAATTACCCTCCCACTATTTTAACGATTTCATCACCCTCTAATGAAATCGGAAAAGCCAGTTTCCTTAACGGGTACACGGAGCCCAATCGTAAATCACAGTCCCGAATAATATCAGTCAACCATGACCTCCAAAAGGTAGAGCCCAATTGCACCAGGTGAAACCTCCATGTATTTACCTCACGTCCAACAGTAAGGGCCCAATAATATGATGTCGATTACTATCACGTGTCAAGATGACCCATCAATGTTGAGTCGTGATGGACGGTCCCCTTAATGTCCCCAATAATATGAGCCAACGTTAAAGGGAGTTCCAACCAACTCACAGCAAGTGTCAATAGAGTGTACAGCTTTCCGGCATGCATAACCCCCTCAATAATATGAGTCGGGCCATGCATACGGATAGCGTCGTCGTACACCCCATCGTTGATGGAAGGTAGGAAATTTTAAACAATATTTAAATTCCCTAGCCTCATGATCTTGTTGAATAATCTTTTGTTTTATGATCAATTTAGAAGCCAGTGATTAGCATTTTCCAAGAGTGCTTTCAGGTAGTTGGAGGGGCTAAGGCCCACTTAAAAACCAACTTCCTTAGACAAAACAACGCCCTTCACGGACACTGAGCCGGTACAAGCCATTTTTAAGCCAGTCTATAAAGGACTCCCTTAGATCATGTTTCATCACTGTATTCAAATTTATCAATAAACTAAGATCTTTCAACTTTAATCATGAAACTTATTCTTGATATTAATTTTAAATCATATTTAAAATGAGGGATTTGCATTATTAGAAATTTAGGTCTCATATTTTAAATCAGATTTAAAATATCATGGGGATTCAAAAACATATATCAAATCAAGATAATCATGCAATTTACATAATTAATCAAATAAATCGTGCAATCAAATCATGCTTGACATATATAGACAATCAAATCAAATTTGACATTATCCAACAAAATCACATTTTAAATATAAAATCATAGTTTATCGTTTAATTAATTGCATCAAATTATTTTGGGAAATCCGATATTCTGATGCAAATACAGGCAGTTTAATGTATTGAAAGATCTCAGCCAAAGCTCTGATACCACTGTTAGCACCCGACGCCGGATCCAGATCCCGCTCCCGGGGCGCAGCGGAAGTTTAAAAATTTTGCTCGAGAACGGTCAAAACATTAAATTGGTCTGATAATAGAAACAATTTAAACACATAAACATGAATAATAGGTGTTTATATTGTTACCTGTCTGGCGACTATGCGCCTGGCTCCGACTATTTCTCCAATTGAAATAGAATTTCTTTGGTTGCTCCTAGTCCGGTCCATCGACCATTTTCCAATTCCTTCATTGGAGTGCATTAGAACCCCAATGAAGATTTCGCGAACTGAATCTCCTTGTCGGGACGATCGCAGCGAAGTGCGACGGCGGCGACGGCGCGACGACGGCGGCAGGAGGAGGAAGAGGAGGAGAGGGGGAGAATATGCCGAATAGCTTTTTGTTGTGTTTTTCTTTCTCCCTTCATTGCCATATTTATAGATTGAGGAAAAGAGTTTGATGCGAACAAAACTGTGAACATTCGGTTCAACTCAAACTGTGAACTTTCGGTTCAACTCAAACTGTTAACTTTCGGTTCAAGTCAAACTGTGAACATTCGATTTCGACTCCCTCGATTGTGGCTTCATCATAATCCCGATCGATGATCAGATATCATCGATGCGCTCAGTTTAAATCATTATGATGCAAAATCAAATTTTCTGATAACTAAATCTATATATATGACAAGTCTACTCTCATTAGCTAAATATGGAAGTCATACTCCCTTAGCTACTTTTGGGAAGTCATATTCCCAACCTTCCTCTTACTATATTCAACACTTTGAGTACCATATCCTTGTCTGTACGGGAATTGGTAAACCAATACACTGTGTGACCCTAAATGATTCAGGGATACAGCTAGCTGTGGCTCACAATTCATTGTGAATCAGAAAACACATTTTCTGATCTACCCATCGGACCATGGTAAAGCGCCTAGCAACATCGCCTCATGATCCCTAGGTATCACTGATAGTGCCTGCAAGAACCAGTCGATCACGGTTAGCGTATATGATGGATCTGTTTTGACAGATCCTTATTAAGTTTTGAATTACACAAAACCTGTTATTGTGTTTCTAACAATTCTACTTAAGTGTACAGGTTTTAGGAACGAATAAGAAGATGAACAATAGCAGAATCTGTCCAGTCGATGGTTCAAGTTAAAGTTCAGCAGTTGGTTTGGTGCATATATTTATACGGCAGCTGGATTAGCAATGGAGACATCCAAAGTTGAATCAGTTGTTCGTAATCAGGCGGAGGCCAAGTTGAACCAGCTGGAGCGAAGTGAATCAGCTGGAACGATAAGAACCAGCTGCAAGCGCTAAAGAAAAGATGAACCAGCTGGAATAGGAACTGTGAAGTTTACTTGAGAAGTATCGAAGAAGAACAATTCAGCAGTAAGCTACAGTGTTTAGAAGTAGAAGAAATCAGCTGTTGGATTGAAGCGAAAAGAAATCGAGAAACAGCAGTGATGACGTCAGCATATATTCTGGAGGAAGCAATGAGCAGCAAGGATGACGTCATCACAATCAGCAGTTATTGGGCGTAAGCTGATGGCGAGCACAGCTTAGGCAAGAGTTGTTCATTGTTTTCCGACCAGACAAGAGCTGGTTGTGGTTTCAGCTTTGGACGAGAGCTATTGGTGGTGGTCAACTTTGGTGAGAGCTGATCGTTTCTCATGTGCTGGAAGGTGCACGATATACTAGCGCGAGACCTGAGTGTGGTTCGTAAGATGAATCATACGCGAGAGCTGAACAGCGTGCGAATGATGAACAGATGAGAGCTGAGTTGTTGGGAGTGATATCCGGTTTGAATGCACATGCTGAGCTGCATTGCCGAGGCTGAATACAATGTTGAGGTCTGAGCTGATCTGTTATCACATTAGCCATGAGCTGGAGAGCTTTAGTATATATCCTTGCTCGTTGACCAACACTTAGTCATTTTAGGCCACACATCTCCTTGTCTTCTTCAGAAAGCTTCTTACAGATAATTTTTTCCAAACTCTTGTGGTCACTGTTCACCTGACCTAGTATGTTCCAGATCGTTGGATATTGGCTGGTCAGTTTTGAGTGAGGGTACCTCGGTTGAAAACCTCTTTTCAAGCTCAACATTTCCGCACCAGTTTGGAGTCGAGAGGAGGTCGGACTGAGGAAATTGTGGAGAAGCGTTGTGAGATACAGGTCATGGATTTTCTAGCCTGTGAGCTTGCTTCAGGTAACCAAGGCTGTTAGTGTGTTTTCGAACCTTAGTGTTTCTTACTGTGCTAGGCTGAACTGTGAGGTCATGTAGAAGCTGGCCGTGTTTTGAGGTTTTCGCCGTGAGCTGTTTGAGCTTGACCGAAGCTAATTTATTAGATATCTTGACAGATTGTACCTCTCTTGTGGTTTTGCCGTGAGCCACTGGCCCTGATCTGTTGGCCGAGCAGAGCAGTAAGTGCGTTCTTCTTTCAGCTGTGTGCTGTGCTGAGATGTTGGGTAAGATCTGCGTGAGGTACGAATCTGAGCTTGTATTTACAACTTGAGATAGTCATGTGAACATATTGTGCCTGTGTGCTGAGTCTTGAGCTGTTGCAGCTTACGCCAACCTTGTCCTACGAGAAAAACCCCGACCGCATTCTAGTTAGACATGAAAGAAAACTGTAGAATAAGGTGATTAAGATGGTCAAGGTCAAATTGCTGATTCATTCGGAAGAGGATGATAGTTTGGATATTGAGTTAGACATGAGGGGTCGCTATCTGAAGATGTTCAGTGTGTTTTAATTTCGAGGACGAAATTTATTTAAGGGGGAGAGGAATTGTAGTGTCCGAGATTCGCTCACGTAAACCACATGCATGAGATAAAAGTTTTAAAATGATTTAAAATTTAATTGAGGTTTTAAAATGTTATTGGTAACATATTTTGAGATTTAATGGTTTTCTCGAGCTTTGATGATTTAGGTGAATATCCGGTGCCGGACCACGGAGGGATGATCGGGGACGATAGAGGTGACTTTAAAATGTTTCAAAAATTTATTCTAAGGATTTATAAGACAACAATATTTCTTCATTGGTAAATTTTAAAATTTTCTAGCGGTTGTCAAAGAAAAGGACAGAAGATTTTTTTTGAGCGCTTTTCTCACAAAAACGAATTTTCGGGTAAAAGAGCGGATAAGCGTTAAATTAGATTTTTATATCGAAGGTTAAATTATTAATTTTTAGATATGATATGAATAAATTAGTATGCATAATTAAGTCTTGATGGGCTTAGAAATTTAGTAATTAATCCAAGGTTTAGCGGGCCTAACTCAAAGCCTAATTAATTAATCCTAAACCCTTGGAGTGGGGATTCTCACGTTCATCACACATTAGAGCAGCCATCCATCCCATACACACTGAAATTTTTCCAGCCAAATCAAAGCCAAGAGAAGCAAGAAATCGCTCCCCCCTCGCCTCCGCGCATCCGGTAACGAGTATTCCCGATTTTTCCCACTTAAAGGAAAGTTTTAAATCTTCCTTGCTGCCACTTTCAGATCATATTATGTGTGAATGAGTCATTTGATGCATGTAAACCTTAATTTTAATGGCTGGATATTTCCATGAAGCATTGGAGGATTTTTCTTATGTTCTTTACTTGTCGCCTTCGTATGTTGATGGTCCGTCGGGGGTGGCGTTCGACCCTAGCTCTACCAGGGACCTTGTTTGGGTTATAGGTCACGTCTAGAGGGTCACATGGGTCTGGTATGAGGTTGGTTTGAGGTGGGATTAAAGCTGGTCGAAAGGGGGTAGACGATGGGTACAGCATGGCCGAGGTGTTGGGGATCCGGATCCGCCCCCCGGCTAGGCAGCGGAAGAACAAGAAACAGGTACCGGGAGGCGATCAATACGAAAAACAACAATTCTTAATTGTCATACATAGGGCGTTTAAGCGGGTTACCTCGCTGGCACTTGTGCCTGGCTCCAACCGGTATTACAATAATCCGGCTCTTCTCGGTAGATTGCGGTAGTTTACGCCAATCCGGTCCACGACCAGATCCGAGACTCCTTCGTCAGGCTGCACTAGAAGCGCTGACGAGATCAGCACGAACGGATTCTCCTCGTCGAACTGGTAGGAAAGCCAAGGAGAGGCAGCACGTAGCGCTGAAAATTTAGAGGTCATGGCAGCATCCCGAAGGCATCCGAACAGTATATTTATGACTTGTAAACATGTTTAAGATGTGTAAAATTGTATTTTTTAGTCTTGGGTTGATTGTTGTGAGTTTGGGCTTGTCCGGTGACTCGTTGAGACCGTCCGGTGTCCGAGTAACCCGTCGAGAAGTCTAGAACGGTGCCAATTGATCTCGGCTCAAATTTCTATATTTTCTAATGCATCGAAAACATGTTTACGGGCAGAAAGATTTTGAAAATGAAATTGATGAATTTTTATGATGTTAATTGCATGAGACGCGATGTTGATGTTTTAAAAGAAAGGAGGAAAATTATTTTGAGGAATGCGAGTTGACTGTGACCAAGACGTAGAGGAATATGGTGACTACGACGCATGAGGTCCGTAGAGCCATATTAGAGTAGGATAGTGACTACGGCGCAAGAGGTCCGTAGAGATATTCCAGCCTAGTACTATGGTTTATAGCTTGATCAAGGGAACTGAGGGGTCGCATCAATGAGCAAATTTCACCCAAAATGTTATTTTGAGGATTTATGTTATTTACATGCCATTATGTTATTTTGAGGATTCGAGGTTAAAGTTTATTTAAGGCATTTTGACGATGAGGTATGAAGTTAAAGTTTAAAGTTTAAAGTTCTTTTTAAATTTCTAATGTTGAAGTTTAAAAAGTATTTTAGTATCGCTATTTCCGATGCATGTGGATGTATATTTATTATTTGTTATTCAGTTTTGAGCTCGCTGAGTCATTAGGCTCACTAGATCTGATTGTGTGCAGGTGCTAGCGATGTTGAGGTCCGTGGCGGAGACGCTTGAGGAGCATCGGATATTGGTAGCGCACTCCCGAGATCTTCTAAGCTTCCGCAAAATATTTTTATAAGACGTTTCGTAAATTTTGAGGATACGATTTCCTTTATGAGAATTTTTTTGAAATAAATTCTTGTGTTGTCAAAGTTTGAAATTTGATATTTAATTCGTTTGAAAATTATGTTGGGATATACGTTTTACTAAGGTATGGCATTATTTGATTTTTTTTTTGCATCAACTTCAACTTTACGAAGATTGTTGGAAAAACTATCGAGGCCACTATTCACATGAATAGTGATCGAAAAAAAATTTCCATGCCTTCTATTTAAAGCAAAATATTTTAGAAATTCGGGTCGTTTCAGTTGGTATCAGAGCAAGGTCCTGAAGGGTTGTGCATGCTACCAGTTCCGAGAAGCTCAAGAGTCGCGCCTCAAGTTTGTAAGTTTTTAAAGTTTTAAAATATGAGTGTTCTAAGTAAAATGTTTCGAATGTTACTAGATCATTGTTGGCGCAGCGGCGAATCCGGATCCAGTTTCCCGGGGCGCAGCGGAAGTTTTAAAAAGTTGCACTGGGAACGGTCAATACATAATAATGAAAGAATAAAACATTCATAGGATGTTTTAGAGCGTTACCTTGCTGGCGTCTAGGCGCCTGGCTCCGACCAGTTTCACAAGGAAACTGGCACTTCAACGGTTGGCGGCGGTAGTTCTCCGAATCCGGTCCACGACAGGAAACACGACTCCTTCGTCAGTCTGCACTAGAAGAGCTGACGAAATTACCACGAACGGAATCTCCTCGTCGAGGTGGTCGGAACGAGTCCAACCACGACAAACGGCGCACGGCGGCGGGCGGCGCAAATGGCGGCGGCCGAGAGGAGTTGTGGAGAGGAAGGGGCGGCGGCTAGTAGGGTTTGGGTGTGAAGCAAGTCTGTCTCCCATGTAGCCCTAGGTCTAGTATAAGTACACTTATGATGGGCTTGAACCGGCCCAATGGACCTGGGTCAGGCCCAGTCCCGTATGAACATTCGGTTCATTTCCATCACCGTGGCTTCAACATAATTCCGATTGTCGATCAGATCGGACCGATCTACTCAGTTCACAAAACTGAGTATTATGATGCGAAAACAATTTTTCAGACCACCTAGTCCAAAATTACAGTTTAGCCCCTCCAAGTTTCAAGGATAGTCAAACTAGCCCAAACTTTAGGGAAATTGCAATTTGACCCCTGTTGACTTTTAGGAAGTCGTACTCCCTAAATTTCTCCTCCTATGCTCAACACATTGAGCTCAGTTTCCGTGCGGGAATCGCCAGTACTTGTGTGATCCTCAATGGTTCAGGGATACAGCTACCCGTGGGCCCACAACAATTGCGACTCCGAAATCACAATTTCAGACTGACCTATCGGATCATGGTAAAGCACCTAGCAACATCGCCCCATGATCCCCTAGGTATCACTGATATTGCCTGCAAGAACCAGTCGGTCATGGTTAGCGTACAGTACGGTCCTTTCAACACATATATCCCGATCAGATCAACGACCATTGGTAAATCGAGAGTCGCTAGAGATCCAATAACCATGCATACATCTTGGAGATCAAATAGTGACATCACGTGTGTTACTAGGTAAACCCATTTACCCAAAACACAACTAGTACTCTGGCCAGAGATTCATCACACTATTATCTCCTCAGATAGCATAGGATATCCACGCACAAAAGGCGAGCTGTGAATCCTCGACAATGAAGCATCGAATCCTACATGTATCGGGACCTCACCCAATCCCGCCACCTAATGACCCCAACTGAGTCGGTAAACGGGTCAAAGTGAGCACCTATCATGTAGAGTCTCAATGACGTTTCGAGTAGTGAGGACTAATCGGTACAACCAAGACCTCGGACTTATCCACTCAACAAATGGTAACCAATTGGAAAGTCCGAACGAGGGTAGTTCGATAGATCACCAAGTCACTATCCATCTGCATTCTCAGAACATCACAATGTCCCCTACCAATGAAACATGGTACTTCACATCGCAGATGCTAGTCTCAAGCTCGGGCGGCCTTATCTTCATTTTGACGGCCCAATCGACTAGGAACGTGTTCAGAATACACAGTGACTATTATATGTGTTTCATGATAGCCATCATATCCACTATCACATCTAACATACACTATGGTGCATTCTAGGTCTTTATCCAACACAATTGTTAACATTATAACATAATGAAAATAAAGAATGCCATATAAAAATACGAATTTCATAAATAAAGATCGTTATACAAAGAGTCAATAAAACCCACACGCCACAAGTTGGCTAGTTGGGCATCTACTCTAACAATCATTGGATCAAATGTTTTACTATAGATACATGTTGGTTACGTGCGATCTTGGACTATACGCAAAATGCCTCCCAGATGATGAATGAGCAGTGACTCAGGGGACGAGGAAGAGAGGCAAGATCAACCTCCACCTCCACCCCCTTAGTCTAATGGAGAATTGTTAGCCAGTTTTACACGTTTACTCGAGCAGCAACCTGTGGCTGCTCGGAGGGTGAAATCGAAGGAAGTTTATGAGCGTTTCCGTAATATGAGTCCGATGGAGCTCTCAGGTACCACCAATCCGTAGATTGAGTCTTTGGAGATGGTTTTTTTTTTATTTCTAAGGAGTTGGGCAATGGGGAAAGGGTGTGAGGCACCAATTACTTGCTGAGGGGCGATGCCTGTGAGGATTGTAATTAGCCAAGATGATTAATGGCCTGATTGGTGCTAATTGGTGGTAAACTAATCGAGGTTACTTCAGCTTGAGAGTATCGACTGAGGTGGATCAGCTCGGACACAAGCTGATCCTATGGTTCATGCTAAGCTGATAGTGGAAGCTACCTTGGGTTTCAGTTTAGACCAGCACGGGTGCGAGATGTTTGAGTGTCATGTGCTGATCTTAAGTGTGCAATATGATTTATGGTTGCTGGAGAATTGTACCAGTTCGGAGTGAGATGATCTTATAGTATGAGAGGTTCAGCTTAGAAGCTTAGTGTATAGTTGTGAGCTGGGTCAGATTGGGTGCAACCTGACAGGTGAGTCTCGTGCTGTATTTAGCCGTGCTGGGAACGTGAGCTGAGCTGATACTGCTGTAGCATGAACCAGTCCAGTGCAGCGCTCTGAGCTGATAGCGGTTTAGGAAGTAGACATAAGCTGGATACAGCTTTGGGAATTACACAGCGTCACAAGCTGAATTGACCCTTGAGAGCTGGGTTGACCATAACGAGCCGATATGAGTACGTACCTTGAGACCTGGGTGCGTGAGCTGATCTAAAAGCATCGTGAACTGGATGAGATAGCAAAAGCTGAATAGAGCATCGCAAGCTGACCTGAGCTATGCGTACTGAGTTGAGTACTCTAAGCTGATCTACATACTGCTAGTTGAGAAGAGAGTAGGCGATCTGAGCTAGAAGGTATGCGCTGGCCTGAGGCTGTGAGATGTTGTGGATGAGTGTGACCTGAGCTGATCGGCGTTTGTTGAGCTAGTGGTGTAAGCTGACCTTTATAGCGTTTACTGTTCTAGAGGCCGTAAGCTGAGCTAAATGCTCTGTGCTGATCTAAGATCACGGGTTGTTCCAAGCTTATGTTCTGCGATCTGAGATTATAGCGGGCAGAGCATCCTGAGCTGATTGAAAGGGGTGCGATCTGACCTGAGGTTGCGCAAGCTATTTGGTGGTACTGTGCTTTTAACATGTGCCGGACTTGTGAAATGTGATCTTCTTATGTGATGTACTGATGTGCATGGCGCAAGCTATTTGTGCGGTCAGATTTGGGCGAAAACTGATGGAGAAGAACAGTTCTGGTGTAATCTGTTGGTAACCTTCGTATCAAGTTTGGCATGGATCAGATCAGGCGCGAGCTGATCTGAGTGGAACAGGTCTGAGCTAAAATGCTTTGTTGTGCTTGATCGAGTTTTCTTCTGTGAGCTGTTTTGGGACAACAGCATAGAGGAAAACAACTCTAGGATTTTTCTGTATGAGCGTAAGCTGGACTCAGTTTAGCGATATTCTAGATGCCCTGAGCTAAGATATCAGATTACGGGAGTTGTGCTGTGCTGGTTGGTGAAATCAGCTTGGGCGTAAGCTGATGGCAAGCACAGCTTAGGCAAGAGCTGTTCATTGTTTTCCGACCAGACAAGAGCTGGTTGTGGTTTCAGATTTGGACGAGAGCTATTGGTGGTGGTCAGCTTTGGTGAGAGCTGATCGTTTCTCCTGTGCTGGAAGGCGCACGATATACTAGCGTGAGACCTGAGTGTGGTTCATAAGATGAATCGTACGCTAGAGCTGAACAGCGTGAGAATGTTGAACAGATGAGAGCTGAGCTGTTGGGAGTGAGAGGCGGTTTGAATGCACATGCTGAGCTGCATTGCCGAGGCTGAATACAGTGTTGAGGTCTGAGCTGATCTATTATCACATTAGCCATGAGCTGGAGAGCTTTAGTATATATCCTCGCTCGTTGACCAACAATTAGTAATTTTAGGCCACACATATCCTTGTCTTCTTCAGGAAAATTCTGACAGATAATTTTTTTCCAAACCCTTGTGGTCACTGTTCACCTGACCTAGTATGTTCCAGATCGCTGGATATTGGCTGGTCAGGTTTGAGTGAGGGTACCTCGGTTGAAAACCTCTTTTCAAGATCGACATTTCTGCACCTGTTTGGAGTCGAGAGGAGGTCAGACTGAGGAAATTGTGGAGAAGCGTTGTGAGATACAGGTCATGGATTTTCCAGCCTGTGAGCTTGCTTCAGGTAACCAAGGCTGTTAGTGTTGTTTTCGAACCTTAGTTGTTGAGGTCATGTAGAAGCTGGCCGTGTTTTGAAGTTTTCGCGTGAGCTGTTTGATCTTGACCGAAGCTGATTTATTAGATATCTTGATAGATTGTACCTCTCTTGTGGTTTTGCCGTGAGCCACTGGCCCTGAGCTGTTGGCCGAGCAGAGCAGTAAGTGCGTTCTGCTTTCAGCTGTGTGCTGTGCTGAGATGTTGGGTAAGATCTGCATGAGGTACGAATCTGAACTTGTATTTACAACTTGAGATAGTCATGTGAACATATTGTGGCTGTGTGTTGAGTCTTGAGCTGTTGCAGCTTACGCCAACCTTGTCCTACGAGAAAAACCCCGACCGCATTCTAGTTAGACATGAAAGAAAACTGTAGAATAAGGTGATTAAGATTGTCAAGGTCAAATTGCTGATTCAGTCGGAAGAGGATGATAGTTTGGATATTGAGTTAGACATGAGGGGTCGCTATCTGAAGATGTTCAGTGTGTTTTAATTCCGAGGACGAAATTTATTTAAGGGGGAGAGGAATTGTAGTGTCCGAGATTCGCTCACGTAAACCACATGCATGAGATAAAAGTTTTAAAATGATTTAAAATTTAATTGAGTTTTTAAATGTTATTGGTAACTTATTTTGAGATTTAATGGTTTTCTCGAGTTTTGATGATTTTGGGTAAAAGAGCGGATAAGCGTTAAATTAGACTTTTCTATCGAAGGTTAAATTTATTAATTTTCAGATATGATATGAATAAATTAGTATGCATAATTAAGTCTTGATGGGCTTAGAAATTTAGTAATTAATCCAAGGTTTAGCGGGCCTAATTTGCTCAAAGCCTAATTAATTAATCCTAAACCCTTGGAGTGGGGATTCTCACGTTCATCACACATTAGAGCAGCCGTCCATCCCATACACACTGAAATTTTTCCAGCCAAATCAAAGCCAAGAGAAGGAAGAAATCGCTCCCGCTCGCCTCCGCGCATCCGGTAACGAGTATTCCCTATTTTTCCCACTTAAAAGGCAAGTTTTAAATCTTCCTTGCTGCCACTTTCAGATCATATTATGTGTGTTATGAGTCATTTGATTCATGTAAACCTTAATTTTAAGGGCTGGATATTTCCATGAAGCGTTGGAGTATTTTTCTTAAGTTCTTTACTTGTCGCCTTCGTATGTTGATGGTCTGTCGGGGCTGCTGTCCGACCCTAGCTCTACCAGAGACCTTGTTTGGGTTATAGGTCACGTCTAGAGGGTCACATGGGTCTGGTATGAGGTTGGTTTGAGGTGGGATTAAGGCTGGTCGAAAGGGGGTAGCCGATGGGTACATCGTGGCCGAGGGTGATGGGTCGGCTCGGGTTAATCTTTGTGAGGGGACCTTCGTTCATCCGGGGGTCTTGGATAGGGTCTGAACCATGAGTTAAGGGAAGCCACCTAGGTCTAGTTCATGGCTGGTCGAGGTAGGTTGAGGAGATATTAGAGTTTGAGGTCGGGAAGTGTCGTTCAAGAGAGTGGAGTGTGAGTCTTGTTCTTGAGTGGTCAAGGTGACGAGTGGGATGCCATGGCTCGACTAGGAGGGCTGGTCCAGGACTTTGGGCATGGCTTAGAGGGTTATTAAGAGGACTGGTTGTGATCTGGTTGGGTTGGAGAGGAAGTGGAGTCGCGAGGGAGGGGCAACGCACATACAATCCCATCGGGTGAGCGGAGGCGAGGCTATGAGGGAGTAGGGTTGTGTTTTGCGCATTTTTACGATTGTCCAGTGCTTTTTTCGTGGTTATATAGGTCCTAAACCATGTAAGGATAGACCGAAGATGAGTTCATGGGCTGGGGGTTGAGGAAATTTAAGTTAGAAGCCACACGGACCCGTAGGAAAGCCAAGGAGAGGCAGCACGTAGCGCTGAAAATTTAGAGGTCATGGCAGCATCCCGAAGGCAACCGAACAGTATATTTATGACTTGTAAACATGTTTAAGATGTGTAAAATTGTATTTTTTTAGTCTTGGGTTGATTGTTGTGAGTTTGGGCTTGTCCGGTGACTCGTTGAGACCGTCCGGTGTCCGAGTAACCCGTCGAGAAGTCTAGAACGGTGCCAATTGATCTCGGCTCAAATTTCTATATTTTCTAATGCATCGAAAACATGTTTATGGGCAGAAAGATTTTGAAAATGAAATTGATGAATTTTTATGATGTTAATCGAATGAGACGTGATGTTGATGTTTTAAAAGAAAATGAGGTAATTTTTTTTGAGGAATGCGAGTTGACTGTGACCAAGACGTAGAGGAATATGGTGACTACGACGCATGAGGTCCGTAGAGCCATATTAGAGGAGGATAGTGACTACGGCGCAAGAGGTCCGTAGAGCTATTCCAGCCTAGTACTATGGTTTATAGCTTGATCAAGCGAACAGAGGGGTCGCATCAATGAGAAAATTTCACCCAAAATGTTATTTTGAGGATTTATGTTATTTGCATGCCATTATGTTATTTTGAGGATTCGAGGTTAAAGTTTATTTAAAGCATTTTGACGATGAGGTATGAAGTTAAAGTTTAAAGTTTAAAGTTTAAAGTTCTTTTTAAATTTCTGATGTTGAAGTTTAAAAAGTATTTTAATATCGCTATTTCCGATGCATGTGGATGTATATTTATTATTTGTTATTCAGGTTTGAGCTCGCTGAGTCATTAGGCTCACTAGATCTGATTGTGTGCAGGTGCTAGCGATGTTGAGGTCTGGGGCGGCGACGCTTGAGGAGCATCGGATATCGGTAGCGCACTCCCGAGACCTTCTAAGCTTCCACAAAAGATTTTTATAAGATGTTACGTAAATTTTGAGGATACGATTTCCTTTATAAGAATTTTTTTGAAATAAATTCTTGTGTTGTCAAAGTTTGAAATTTGATATTTAATTCGTTTGAAAATTATGTTGGGATATACGTTTTACTAAGGTATGGTTTGATTTTTTTTTTTTGCATCAACTTCAACTTTGCGAAAATTGTTGGAAAAACTATCGAGGCTACTATTCACATGAATAGTGATCGAAAAAATAATTTTCATGCCTTCTATTTAAAGCAAAATATTTTATAAATTCGGGTCGTTTCATGTACCAAACGAAACGTCTTAGCAAGAGGAGTCCAGCGCTACCACTCTTACTTCAATCGGAGCTGTCTACCGTCAGCAATCAGAGAAGATAAGGTTCGGTGAACAGTAGCTAGGATATCGCGACAGGATTCGCTATTGGGAAAATATTCTACGTTTCGAAGCTGAATACTGAAAACAAAGACCAAGTCCTCTATTTAAAGGTCAAATCTACTCAAATCTGAAGAACAAAAGCCACCAACACTTAAGTCTCAAAACTGATTTCCCACTCGGATCTGAATCTCACATTAGATCTGGCTCTACGTCGAAACAGACCCTAACTTATCCAAACGAAGTCGCACAGAGTCTACTGTCGCATCTGGACACGTCACCCACTACTCGAATCTAAAATGCTAAACAGCATCGCATCGCAACCACTCAGATCCTATCGAAATCTGAAGACCAACGCTACTCGAATCTGAATCTCGCCCGCTAAACCAAAACGTTGTCGTTCCAACTAATCCAAACGACGTAGTTTAGCTATTCGCCACAGAAAACACGCTGGCTCACCTCTAGACTCCTGCGATACCAGATTCCATCACCACAATTGAGCGCGATCACCCAGTGCTGACCAACACTCACATCTGATCATTTCCCGCGGAAATTCTCCAACTCTCTAGATCTGTTTAAGGACTTACACGGACCCAATAACTAAGCCAAGCATACCAACTCAAAGCTGGCTCATCACAGATCTGTTCAAGCCAAATCTGGTCTATACTAAACCCGATTAATTAACTCAATTAATCTAATCAACTTTCGGGTCTCACATTTATGATATTATTTTTAGGGGAACCAGTTTTCGCCCATACGGACTGTTTTAATGGACTTTATTTTATTTTAAATTTAGAGAGGCTTTTTATTTCGAAAATTAGAGATTTTAAAGCCAAGTTTAAAGTTTTAATCAACATTTCAACTTAGTGGAGGAGGGTTAAGATTATAAAAACTCCTTTTTATTTTCTTAATTAAGCATTAAGGCTGCGCTTGGTAGGTAGGATGGGATTGATAATGTAAACTGAGTTTGAATGATAATGTTGAAAAAACAGTGTGATTATTAATATTTCAAATTAAGGTATTTGTGTTTGGTTCGGTTACAAACATAAGGATTAAAAACTGTAGTAGGTAGGCTTTGTAATGCCCGAGATTATTATATAGATATTTATACGGAATTCCAGACGATGGGTTTTGAGGAAGCCTAATTGATGATTTGGATTTCTTCTGGAAATGTTGTACTTTCAAATAAGTTCTTTCGAATGAGATCGGATTGAAAATTCGAAGTTGAATTAGTGCATTTCGGAAGGAATTGGATTTCCTGGTGTTGGATGAAAGCTGGTTGAATACAACCAGTTGTTGATATGCGGAAGTGATGCACTGTTAGAGAAGAACCAGTCGTTGCATTGTGAGGAATCTGCTTACGACTGGATGACCAGCTGTTGGTTCGAAGAACCAGTCGACTGATAAGAAGCGACATCGTTTAATGGAAGGCTTAAAACGTCGCGTTTTAATGAAGTACTGTTCATCAGCTGGTAACAGAAAGGATGACGTATTCATTACGACGTCGTTTGAATTATTCTGCGAAACCAGCCGCTGATGGTGAAGTGACGTCGTTGCAATAAGTTGAAACGCAGCGTTTTGAATATAACGCTTTGCGTCTGCTGTTAACAGCAATGCTAACGTATTCAATACGTCGTCGTTTTGAAGTCGTTTTAGCGAAACCAGCTGCTGACAAAAAAGATGACGCGATTCTTTACGTCATCTGAATAGTTTCGCAAGAGATATCTGCTGTCAGCTGGTGGATCCCAACGGCGTCGTTTTGATTAGTTGACGCGGCGTCCTTTTGATATTACGTTGCGAATACAATGTTGATCATTGCTGCTGATATCTATTGAGAGAAAACGTTTATTCTATCATAAGATATCTACTGTAGCAACGTCTGCTTGTTCTGAACAGCAACTGATGGAGTTTAACCAATAGTAGAGGAATCTGGTTATCGATATGTATGGATGAAGGAATCTGGTTTTCGAAGCGGTGTGAGTTTATCCTATTTTGGTAGGTAAATACTCAGCATGACACGTGGAATTCGAATTGAACACATTGGAAATGCTGCAGAAAACTAGAGTCCTTCTCCTATAAATAAGATTGAATTCGAAATCCTTGGAGCGTGATTTGAGACACCAGAATTTGAATTGGTGAAGTTCTTGGGAATTCATGAGACGAAGCTTTAGAAGTGAGAATTGAAGTATCTCAGAACAGAGAAGTAACGAAGTATAATTTGACATTGAGAGTCAGGGATTAGATTACTCGAGAATGAGATTTCTTGAGTTATCCCGACAAAATCACATACTCTATGATTACTGTTCTTGATTTAGAACTGGAGTTTAATGTGTCGATCCATCACATGTAGTGGATCTTTTATGTTTGCATGACATTGCATAACACGAAGAGAATATGAATTGATTCTAATGCCCAGGACTGAGATGACCTGATTTTCGAAGCCTGAGTTGGTTTCGTTAGATGGATATCCATGTCAATATTGTATACGAATCTTGATGGAATTGATATGAAATGGAATCAGTTCTGAGACGAAGAAGTGAGATAGATTCATTGCATTTTAGAATTAATATGCTTCGCTATGCATTTATTTATTTTATTGCATATACCTGTTGATTATATTGAGATTGTTTCTCACCGAAGTTTATCCGGCTGTTGTCTTGTTTTGTATGTGTGCATGACAACAGGTAGAAGAGAGCGGAATTGATTGGGCAAGAGTAGTGAGAGCTGGCTACCTAGAAGAAGGGCGACGACTAAGAAGTACTAGAGACCTGCTGCTAGTATAGTTTTTGAATAATTAGTGTTAGTTGTGATGAAATCTGGTTGTAGTTACTGGTCAGATTTGGTACAGTTAAATGTAATAGGTAATAACCGTTGTACTATTCGTTTTGTCTATGAATCAACAGCTCTTGGGAAATCAACGTTGTTATGCTCTGTTACACATGACCAGTTTTTGCAAACCAAACTTTAAAAAAAACATTTTACTAGATTTCACCAGATTGACTTAGTAAACTCATTAGTTTAAAATTAATCGCCCATGAGATGAAATTAGAGTAATTGTGAGAAGAGAGTCTCACAACAGGTGGTATCAGAGCGATGTTAAGTTCTTGGATTGAATTAGATGAGTGGGGTAGATCGAGTTTTCCGATTGATTTATTGTATGCTTGCGTGGTATATGTCTTACTGTTTTTAAATTCATATCACATGACTACTGTGAATAAATGGTAAGAGTATACCGAAGAGTTGTAAGAGTTACATGCTCTTGAAGTGAATGGTAGCATGTATTACACGAAGCATGAATCAGCACTCGATCTCTTGAGAAGCAGTACATTCATGTATGCTAATCAGAGAAGGGACTGAAATTGGCTTGTTATTGATTGATGAGGAATTATGAACAAGTCTGTTTGATTCTTAGATATGCCTCCTCGAAGAGCAACTACCCGGCAGACAGGAAATATTCCGTGAACAGAACAGGGTAGTACATCGACTGATGTTTTGAATGCAGCTGCAACCCCGATGGAAACATTGTTGAAACGATTCCAGTCTTTTAAACCACCAACCTTGACAGGAACAGAAAATTCCATAGACTGTGAGAACTGGCTGGAAGATATAGAACAGTTATTTGAAGCGCTGGATTATACCGATGATCGTCGGGTGAAATTGATAATACACCATTTTCATGGTCTTGGTAAGAGCTGGTGGGTGGCAAAGAAGAAAGCACTGGAAAACCAAGGTACTGTGGTTACTTGGGCAGTATTCAGAACAACTTTCTATCAACGATTCTTTCCAGTTTCGTATCAGAAGGATAAAGGAGCAGAATTTGCAAATTTGAGACAAGGGCAGCTGAATATTGAGGAATATGTTGCCAAATTTACAAGCTTTCTTAAATTCGCTACGCATGTTGCTATCAGTGATGAAGCGCAAGCAGATCAGTTCATTAATGGGTTGAATCCTGATGTGTTCACCTTAGTGAATACGGGGCGACCAAATATTTTTGCCGATGCACTGAATCGTGCAAAAGGAGCGGAAGCTGGATTAATGTGACAACGAGGAGCACAGTTTGTGCCACCAGCAGCAAGATCACCACAAGAGAAATTCCAGATTCCACCACCCCCTCGATTTGATGCTGGAAGCAGCAGTAGTGGAAAGAAGAATTTCTTTAAAGGAAAAGGAAAACAATTCAAGCGTTCAGGTACCAGTAGTGTTAGAGTAGATGCCCAACTAGCCAACTTGTGGCGTGTGGGTTTTATTGACTCTTGTGTATAACGATCTTTATTTATGAAATACGCATTCCTTTATGGCATTCTTTATTTTCATTAACAATTTTGTTGGATAAAGACTTAGAATGCACCATAGTGTATGTTATATGTGATAGTGGATATGATGGCTATCATAAAACACATCTAATAGTCACTGTGTATTCTGAACTCGTTCCTAGTCGATTGGACCGTCAAAATGAGGATAAGGCCGCCCGAGCTTGGGACTAGCATCTGCGATGTGAAGTACCATGTTTCATTGGTAGGGAACATTGTGATGTTCTGAGCATGCAGATGGATAGTGACCTGGTGATCTATCGAACTACCCTCGTTCGGACTTT
>KV018126.1:26986-43018 GCA_001598015.1 Dorcoceras hygrometricum
ACTCCATATGAGATATGGATGGGCAAACCACCCCAATACTCATACATGAGGATTTGGGGATGTCCTGCTTACGTGAAGCAGACAGTGGGAGATAAGCTGGATACTAGATCCATCTTATGTTACTTCGTTGGGTATCCAAAGAATTCCATTGGATACTACTTCTACTATCCAAACGAAAAAAAAGTGTTTGTTTCTAGAAATGTCACCTTTATGGACAGGGAATTTCTACTCGATAGAAAAGGTAAGGAATTAGATCTCGAAGAGGTTCGAGAACCGTCTGAAGTACCAAGTGAGCCTCCCACACCTCCAGAGCCAGTACCAGAAATGTCGCACCTAGGAGATCTGAAAGGATTCCTAGGGCTCTTGAAAGATATGGTTTTCTCCTTGAAGATGATCAAAATGATCAAGTTATTTGATGTGATCCAAGAACTTTCAAGGAGGCAATTTCCGATGCTGATTCTAATTTATGGCTTGAAGCAATGCAGTCTGAGATTGACTCAATGCATGCTAACCAAGTTTGGACTCTTGTTAATCCTCCCGAAGGAATTGTTCCTATTGGGTGAAAATGGATATACAAGAGAAAACTTGGGCCTGATGGTAAGGTACTGACCTACAAGGCGCGACTGGTCTCAAAAGGTTACACTCAAAGGCAAGGTTTTGACTATGATGAAACCTTTTCACCAGTCACAATGTTCAAGTCAATTAGAATCCTACTTGCCATAGCTGCATGGTACGACTATGAGATATGACAAATGGATGTGAAAAATGCGTTTCTCAATGGAAACATTAAGGAAGAGATCTATATGACGCAGCCTGAGGGTTTCACATCTGTAAAGTATGCAAACTTCATAGATCGATCTACGGTCTCAAACAAGCATCGAGGAGTTGGAACCTGAGATTCGATGAAACAATTAAGGAATTTGGTTTCATCAAGAATCCCGAGGAGCCATGTGTATATAAGAAGGTAGTTAAAAGCGCTGTGACATTCTTTGTACTTTATGTTGATGACATTCTACTCATTGGGAATGATGTAGGAATGCTGCAATCAACTAAAGTATGGTTGTCTAGTAGATTCTCGATGAAGGACATGGGTGAAGCATCCTATATTCTTGGAATACAGATTTATCGGGATAGATCGAAAAGGATGCTCGGACTCACCCAAGCTACCTACATCGATACCATACTTAAGCGGTTCTCTATGGAAGAATCCAAGAGAGGACACCTACCTATGGCCACGGGGTCACTCTATCTAAGTCTATGTGTCCGAAGAATGATGAGGAGATAGAGAGTATGACACGTGTGCCATATGCCTCGGCAATAGGTAGTATTATGTATGGCATGATCTCAACTAGACCGGATGTCGCATATGCTCTGAGTGTCACGAGCCGCTACCAGGCCAACCCCGGCCAAGTGCATTGGAAGACTGTGAAAGATATTCTTAAGTACTTGCGAAGGACTGAGAATATGTTCATGGTCTATGGGGGTGGTGAACTGAAATTGGAAGGCTACAGTGATTCTAGCTTCCAATGTGACGTGGATGATTTGAAGTCAACCTCTGGATTTGTATTCATGCTCAATGGTGGTGCTGTCTCTTGGAAGAGTTCCAAGCAAGACACCATCGCGGATTCAACCACTGAGGCTGAGTACATCGCAGCATCAGCTGCTGCTAAGGAGGCGGTTTGGATATGGAATTTCGTCCAAGAGTTGGGCGTAATCCCTGATGGAGTTGGTCCAGTCCCGGTGTACTGCGACAACACGGGTGCCGTTGCGCAAGCAAAGGAGCCTAGGTCTCACCAAAGATCCAAACATATACTGAGGAAATACCACATAATCCGGGATATTGTGGCTAGAGGTGACATAGCAGTTGAGAGAGTCACCTCTGCAGACAACAATGCTGATCCACTTACGAAGCCCTTGCCAGGACCGTTGTTTGAAAAACATCGCGAAACAATGGGACTGCGTCTGATGAGTAGTTGGCTATAGGGCAAGTGGGAGATTGTTAGAGTAGATGCCCAACTAGCCAACTTGTGGCGTGAGGGTTTTATTGACTATTGTGTATAACGATCTTTATTTATGAAATACGCATTCTTTATGGCATTCTTTATTTTCATTATGTTATAATGTTAACAATTGTGTTGGATAAAGACCTAGAATGCACCATAGTGTATGTTAGATGTGATAGTGGATATGATGGCTATCATGAAACACATCTAATAATCACTGTGTATTCTGAACACGTTCCTAATCGATTGGGCCGTCAAAATGAGGATAAGGGATTCACCGCTCGCAGACATGCGTGGATATCCTATGCTATCTGAAAGATAATAGTGTAATAAATCTCTGGCCAGAGTACTGGATGTGTTTTAGGTAAATGGGTTTGCCTAGTAACACTCGTGATGTCACTATTTGATCTCCAAGATGGATGCATAGTTATCGGATCTCTAGCGACTCTCGATTTACCAATGGTCGTTAATCTGATCGGGATATATGTGTTGAAAGGACCGTACTGTAAACTAACCACGACCAACTGGTTCTTGCAGGCACTATCAATGATACCTTGGGGATCAGGGGCGATGTTGCTAGGCGCTTTACCATGATCCGATTGGTCAGTCCGAAATTGTGATTTTGGAGTCACAATTGTTGTGGGCCCACGGCTAGCTGTATCCCTGAACCATTGAGGGTCACACAAGTACTGGATTCACGATTCCTGCACCGAAACTGAGCTCAATGTGTTGAGCATAGGAGGAGGATTTTAGGGAGTACGACTTCCTAAAAGTCAACAGGGGTCAAATTGCGATTTCCCAAAGTTGAGGGGCTATACTGTAATTTTGGACTAGGTGGTCTGAAAAATTGTTTTCGCATCATAATACTCAGTTTTGGAAACTGTGTTGATCGTTCCGATCTGATCGACGATCGGGATTATGATGAAACCACGATGATCTAAATGAACCGAATGTTCATATGGACATGGGCTTGACCCAAGTCCATTGGGCTGATTGAAGCCCATGTATGATTTTAAATACAAGAATTGGTCTAGGGCATATCACAACAAAACAACTCACCAAACCCTAGCCTCCATACCTTGTGCCGCCCCCTTCTCCTCCACGCCTCCCCACGGCCGCCGCGCCGCCGCCGTTGCTTCGTGATCGGACTTGTTCCGATCACCTTGAAGAGGAGATTCAGTTCGTGTCAAATTCGTCAGGTCTTCTAGTGCAGGCTGACGAAGGAATCCTGCTTCCGGTCGTGGACCTGATTAAGGAGGATCTACCGCCGCCTACCGTGAAGAGCCAGAATTCCCTATGAATCTGGTTGGAGCCAGGCGCCTAGACGCCAGCAAGGTGACACTCTATAAAACATCCTATGTATGATTTATAGATTATATTTGATGTATTAAATGTTTTTCGGGGCAATTTTTAAACTTCCGCTGCGCCCCCGGGAAACGGGATCCGGATCCGCCATTGTCGCCAACAAGTAGCTCCTCCAGTTCGAGTGAATCTAAACAATTGAGAGCTGAACAGAAATCTGGTGATTACTGTGCCAAATGTGGCGGCAGACACAACACCGAACAGTGTAGAGGAGTGTTTGGCCTTTGCCGTATTTGTAATCAACCTGGACATTTTGCCAGAATCTGCCCTCAACGTAGTTCTGGAAGTTCACAGAATATTGAGGCATCGAGACCAATGCCAATGCCAGAAAGGCAAGCATCTTCTTTGCATTCTTTCCAACCCCAGAATCAACAACAGGGTAGACAAGGAGGGAGCCAGACAGTGAGCCAACCTCCTAAACAACAAGCAAGAGTGTTTTCCTTGACTGAGGAGAAAGCACAGGCAGCTCCTGATGACATGATAGCAGGTAATTGCTACCTTTGTAATTATCCTGCTTATGTCCTAGTTGATACTGGTGCTTCACACAAATTTATTACTGAGTATTTTGTTGTATCACATTCGTTACCCATTGAATCATTAACCGAGGTAGTATCAATCTCTTCACCTCTGGGAAGGGGTATGTTAGCAGTAAAAGATGTTAGAAATTGTATACTACAGTTTGAGGGTCATGAGATTGAGATTGATTGTGTTGTGCTTGGATTGTCTGATTTTGATTGTATCATCGGCATAGATATGTTAACCAAGTACAGGGCCACCGTGGATTGTTTCCAGAAAGTGGTTCGGTTTAGACCCGAGAAAACTGATGAGCTGAAATTTTAAGGTAAGGGATCACGTGAGGAGCAAGCACATGCAGCTCCTGATGACATGATAGCAGGTAATTGCTACCTTTGTAATTATCCTGGTTATGTCCTAGTTGATACTGGTGCTTCACACAAATTTATTTCTGAGTATTTTGTTGTATCACATTCGTTACCCATTGAATCATTAACCGAGGTAGTATCAATCTCTTCACCTCTGGGAAGGGGTATGTTAGCAGTAAAAGCTGTTAGAAATTGTATACTACAGTTTGAGGGTCATGAGATTGAGATTGATTGTGTTGTGCTTGGATTGTCTGATTTTGATTGTATCATCGGCATAGATATGTTAACCAAGTACAGGGCCACCGTGGATTGTTTCCAGAAAGTGGTTCGGTTTAGACCCGAGAAAACTGATGAGCTGAAATTTTAAGGTAAGGGATCACGAGCCAGAATTCCTTTGATCTCTGTTATCTCTATGACTAATCTATTGCAGAAAGGAGCAGAGGGATTCCTGATTTATGCAGTAGATGTGAAGAAGAATAGCCCGAATCTGGTTGATATACCAGTAGTTTGAGTTCGCTGATGTCTTTCCCGTTCGACGTGATACCCGAGAAAGCCCTCCCAACTCCTAGGTCTAATAGCTAAGGATTGCCTCCATATCGAGAGGTAGACTTCAGTATTGAATTGATGCCAGGTACACAACCGATATCAAAAGCACCATACAGAATGACACCAATTGAGTTGAAGGAATTGAAAGAGCAGCTGGAAGATCTTCTTAACAAAGGGTACATTAGACCAAGTGTTTCCCCTTGGGGCGCTCCGGTACTGTTTGTACGCAAGAAATACGGATCAATGAGGTTATGTATTGACTACCGGCAACTGAATAAAGCAACGATAAAGAATAAATATCCTTTACCTCGCATAGATGATTTTCTTGATCAGTTGCAGGGTTCGTCAGTATATTTGAAGATTGATTTGAGATCCGATTATCATCAATTGAGAGTACGAGATGAGGATATATCTAAGACTTCTTTTCGAACGAGAAATGGGCATTATGAATTTCTTGTGATGCCTTTTGGATTGACCAATGCCCCAGCAGTGTTTATGAGTTTGATGAATAAAGGCTTCCAGAAATATCTTGATGATTTCGTGATCATATTTATTGTATATTCTGATTTATTCCAAGATCTGTGTGATCATGCGAACCATCTTAGAACAGTTTTGCAAACTCTAAGAGATGAGAAGTTGTACGCTAAACTGTCAAAATGTGAATTCTGGTTGCGGAAAGTGGTATTTCTTGGACATATTATCTCGGGAGATGGTATTTCAGTTGATCCGAGCAAGATAGAAGCTGTGATTAATTGGTCTAGACCAACATCTGTGCCAGAAATTCGAAGTTTTATTGGTCTAGTAGGTTATTACCGACGGTTTATTCAAGATTTCTCGAGTATTGCGAAGCCTATTACTCAATTGACACAGAAGAATGCACCCTTTGTTTGGTCAGAAGCTTGTGAAGCCAGTTTTCTTGAGTTGAAAAAGAGGTTGACAACAGCACCAGTGCTGACAATTCCTTCGGGTACTGGTGGTTTTGTAGTATATTGTGATGCTTCTCACCAATGATTGGGATGTGTTTTGATGCAGCGAGGACATGTGATTGCCAATGCCTCAAGACAGCTGAAACCACATGAGATCCGATATCCAATTCATGATCTTGAATTGGCAGCCATCGTGTTTGAATTAAAGATATGGCGACATTATCTTTATGGTGAGAAATTTGAAATCTTCTCTGATCACAAGAGTCTGAAGTATCTGTTTTTGCAATCTGAATTAAATATGAGGCAACGAAGGTGGCTGGATTTATTAAAATACTTTGATTGTGAAATCAAATATTATCCGGGGAAATCCAATGCAGCAGCAGATGCCCTTAGTAGAAAGATTTGTGCTTTGTTCTTGTCTACTGTGGGTGTAGCTAATTTAGTAGAAGATTGCTGCAATTTTGGGTATTTATTTGAGACAAATATGAAATCCATGAGAGTTTACACTATCGGTGCTGAACCTGACTTATTGATCCGAATCAAAGAAGCACAAAAGAAGGATTTAAATATCCAGAAATCGGTTGAGATGGTCAAATCTGGACATCAGTCGGAATATAGAGTGAGCGCTGATGATATTTTATATGTAAATAACAGACTTGTTGTTCCAGATGTTATAGAATTGAAATCCCAAATTCTGAATGAAGCCCACAGAAGTAAATTCAGCATTCATCCGGGTGGCAGGAAAATGTATAACGACTTGAAGAAGCAGTATTGGTGGAAGCAAATGAAGTCTGATGTGACTGAATTTGTTTCAAAGTGTTTGAATTGCCAACAGGTAAAAGCTGAAAGAAAGAAACCTGCTGGTGTATTACAGAGTATATCAGTTCCTGAATGGAAGTGGGATCACATTTCCATGGACTTTGTAACGAATCTACCAAAATCATCCCGAGGTTGCGATGCTATTTGGGTAATTATCGATAGGTTGACGAAATCTGCCTGTTTTATTCCTTATCGAATGACCTATCGACATGATCAAATGGCAGATATTTATATTAGAGAAGTGGTAAAACTTCATGGTGTGCCAAAATCAATTGTATCTGATAGAGATCCACGATTTACTTCACACTTTTGGAGTAGCTTACAACAAGCTCTAGGTACGAAATTGCATTTGAGCACGGCTTATCATCCTCAAACTGATGGGAAATCTGAAAGAATAATTCAGACTCTTGAGGATTGCTTAGAGCTGTAGTACTGGATTTTGGTATGACATGGCAAGATTCTTTACCGCTTGTGGAATTTTCCTATAACAACAATTATCAAGCGAGTATTGCAATGGCTCCGTTTGAGGCACTGTATGGAAGGAAATGTCGATCACCATTATATTGGGATGATATATCAGAGGTACCTGAGTTGGGACCAGATATGATCAGGGAAATGACTGAGAAAGTGAAATTGATTCAGCAGAAAATGAGAACAGCGCAGCATAGGCAAACCAAATATGCAAATTTCAGACGTCGGCCGTTGTGTTTTGAGAAAGGGGACAAAGTATTCCTGAAAATTTATCCCTTAAGGGGTACAATTCGATTTGGAAAACGAGGAAAGTTGTCTCCACGATTTATTGGTCCTTATGAAATTCTCGAGAAGATAGGCAATCTTGCTTATCGACTTGCATTGCCTCCGTCTCTTTCGGGGATACATGATGTCTTCCATGTATCGATGCTAAGAAAATATTTGCCTGATGCATCTCATGTTATTCCTACTGATGAAGCTGAACTGGATGAAACTCTTAGTTACTTGGAGCAACCGATCCAAATACTGGATAGAAAAGACAAGAAACTTCGAACGAAAACTATTCCGTTATTGAAAATTCAATGGCATAGACATGGAGTTGAAGAAGCTACGTGGGAGGTTGAAGAAGATATGAACAACCGTTTCCATTTCTATTCCAATGAGGTTAGTTTTATTCCGTTTCTGTTAGTGCGTGATTTTTATAGAAGCTGTTTAAGAGTTCGAGGATGAACTCATGTTTCCGAGGGGGAGAAATGTAATGCCCGAGATTATTATATAGAGATTTAATGAATACGGAATTCCAGACGATGCATTTTGAAGAAGCCTAATTGATGATTTGGATTTCTTTTGGAAATGTTGTACTTTCAAATGAAGTTCTTTCGAATGAGATCGGATTGAAATTCAAAGTTGAATTAGTGCATTTCGGTAGGAATTGGATTTCCTGGTGTTGGATGAAAGCTGGTTGAATACAACCAGTTGTTGATATGCGGAAGTGATGCACTGTTAGAGAAGAACCAGTCATTGCATTGTGAGGAATCTGCTTACGAATGGATGACGAGCTGTTGGTTCGAAGAACCAGTCGACTGATAAGAAGCGACATCGTTTAATGGAAGGCTTAAAACTTCGCGTTTTAATGAAGTACTGTTCATCAGCTGATAACAGAAAGGATGACGTATTCATTATGACGTCGTTTGAATTATTCCGCGCAACCAGCCGCTGATGGTGAAGTGACGTCGTTTAAATAAGTTGAAACGCAGCGTTTTGAATATAACGCTTTGCGTCTGCTGTTAACAGCAATGCTGACGTATTCAATACGTCATCGTTTTGAAGTCGTTTTAGCGAAACCAGCTGCTGACAGAAAAGATGACGCGATTCTTTACGTCATCTGAATAGTTTCACAAGAGATATCTGCTGTCAGCTGGTGGATCCCAACGGCGTCGTTTTGATTAGTTGACGCGGCGTCCTTTTGATATTACGTTGCGAATACAATGTTGATCATTGCTGCTGATATCTATTGAGAGAAAACGTTGACTCTATCGTAAGATATCTACTGTAGCAACATCTGCTTGTTCTGAACAGCAACTGATGGAGTTTAACCAATAGTATAGGAATCTGGTTATCGATATGTATGGATGAAGGAATCTGGTTTTCGAAGTGGTGTGAGTTTATCCTATTTTGGTAGGTAAATACTCAGCATGACACGTGGAATTCGAATTGAACACATTGGAAATGCTGCAGAAAAGCAGAGACCTTCTCCTATAAATAAGATTGAATTCGAAATCCTTGGAACGTGATTTGAGACACCAGAATTTGAATTGGTGAAGTTCTTGGGAATTCATGAGACGAAGCTTTAGAAGTGAGAATTGACATTGCATAACACGAAGAGAATATGAATTGATTCTAATGCCCAGGACTGAGATGTACTGAATTTCGAAGCCTGAGTTGGTTTCGTTAGATGGATATCCATGTCAAGATCGTATACAAATCTTGATGTCATTGATGTGAAGTGAAATCAGTTCTGAGACGAAGAAGTGAGATAGATTCATTGCATTTTAGAATTAATATGCTTCGCTATGCATTTATTTATTTTATTGCATATACCTTTTGATTATACTGAGATTGTTACCGGAGTTTATCCGACTGTTGTCTTGTTTTGTATGTGTGCATGACAACAGGTAGAAGAGAGCGGAATTGACTGGGCAAGGGTAGTGAGAGCTGGCTACCTAGAATAAGGGCGACGACTAAGAAGTACGAGAGACCTGCTGCTAGTATAGTCTTTGAATAATTAGTGTTAGTTGTGATGAAATCTGGTTGTAGTTACTGGTCAGATTTGGTACAGATAAATGTAATAGGTAATAACCGTTGTACTATTCGTTTTGTCTATGAATCAACAGCTCTTGGGAAATCAACGTTGTTATGCTCTGTTACACATGACCAGTTTTTGCAAACCAAATTTAAAAAAACATTTTTACTAGATATCACCAGATTGACTTAGTAAACTCATTAGTTTAAAATTAATCTCCCATGAGATGAAATTATAGTAATTGTGAGAAGAGAGTCTCACAACAGGTGGTATCAGAGCGATGTTAAGTTCTTGGATTGAATTAGATGAGTGGGGTAGATCGAGTTTTCTGATTGATTTATTGTATGCTTGCATGGTATATGTCTTACTATTTTTAAATTCATATCACGTGACTACTGTGAATAAATGGTAAGAGTATACCGAAGAGTTGTAAGAGTTACATGCTCTTGAAGTGAATGGTAGCATGTATTACACGAAGCATGAATCAGCACTCGATCTCTTGAGAAGAAGTACATTCATGTATGCTAATCAGAGGAGGGACTGAAATTGACTTGTTATTGATTGATGAGGAATTATGAACAAGTCTGTTTGATTCTTAGATATGCCTCCTCGAAGAGCAACTACCCGGTAGACAGGAAATATTCCGTGAACAGAACAGGGTAGTACATCGACTGATGTTTTGAATGCAGCTGCAACCCCAATGGAAACATTGTTGAAATGATTCCTGTCTTTTAAACCACCAACCTTGACAGGAACAGAAAATGCCATAGACTATGAGAACTGGCTGGAAGATATAGAACAATTATTTGAAGCGCTGGATTATACCGATGATCTTCGGGTGAAATTGATAATACACCAGTTTCATGGTCTTGGTAAGAGCTGGTGGGTGGCAACGAAGAAAGCACTTGAAAACCAAGGTACTGTGGTTACTTGGGCAGTATTCAGAACAGCTTTCTATCAACGATTCTTTCCAGTTTAGTATCAGAAGGATAAAGGAGCAGAATTTGCAAATTTGAGACAAGGGCAGCTGAATATTGAGGAATATGTTGCCAAATTTACAAGCTTGCTTAAATTCACTAAGCATGTTGCTATCAGTGATGAAGCGCAAGAAGATCAGTTCATTAATGGGTAGAATCCTGATGTGTTCACCTTAGTGAATACGGGGCGACCAAACATTTTTGCCGATGCACTGAATCGTGCAAATGGAGAGGAAGCTGGATTAATGAGACAACGAGGAGCACAGTTTGTGCCACCAGCAGCAAGATCACCACAAGAGAAATTCCAGATTCCACCACCCCCTCGATTTGATGCTGGAAGCAGCAGTAGTGGAAAGAAGAATTTCTTTAAAGGAAAAGGAAAACAATTCAAGCGTTCAGGTACCAGTAGCTCCTCCAGTTCGAGTGAATCTAAACAATTGAGAGCTGGACAGAAATCTGGTGATTACTGTGCCAAATGTGGCGGCAGACACAACACCGAACAGTGTAGAGGAGTGTTTGGCCTTTGCCGTATTTGTAATCAACCTGGACATTTTTCCAGAATCTGCCCTCAACGTAGTTCTGTAAGTTCACAGAATATTGTGGCATCGAGATCAATGCCAATGCCAGAAAGGCAAGCATCTTCTGTGTATTCTTTCCAACCCCAGAATCAGCAACAGGGTAGACAAGGAGGGAGCCAGACAGTGATCCAACCTCCTGAACAACAAGCAAAAGTGTTTGCCTTGACTGAGGAGCAAGCACAGGCAGCTCCTGATGACGTGATAGCCGGTAATTGCTACCTTTGTAATTATCCTACTTATGTCCTAGTTGATACCGGTGCTTCACACAAATTTATTTCTGAGTATTTTGTTGTATCACATTCGTTACCCATTGAATCATTAACCAAGGTAGTATCAATCTCTTAACCTCTAGGAAGGGCGCAGTAAAAGCTGTTAGAAATTGTATACTACAGTTTGAGGGTCATGAGATTGAGATTGATTGTGTTGTGATTGGATTGTCTGATTTTTATTGTATCATCAGCATATATATGTTAACCAAGTACAGGGCAACCGTGGATTGTTTCCAGAAAGTGGTTCGGTTTAGACCCGAGAAAACTGATGAGTGGAAATTTTATGGTAAGGGATCACGAGCCAGAATTCCTTTGATCTCTGTTATCTCTATGACTAATCTATTGCTGAAAGGAGCAGAGGGATTCCTGATTTATGCAGTAGATGTGAAGAAGAATAGCCCGAATCTGGTTGATATACCAGTAGTTTGCGAATTCGCTGATGTCTTTCCCGTTCGACGTGATACCCGAAAAACCCCTCCCAACTCCTAGGTCTAATAGCTAAGGATTGCCTCCATATCGAGAGGTAGACTTCAGTATTGAATTGATTCCAGGTACACAAACGATATCAAAAGCACCGTACCGAATGGAACCAATTGAGTTGAAGGAATTGAAAAATCAGCTGGAAGATCTTCTTAAAAAAGGGTACATTAGACCAAGTGTTTCCCCTTGGGGCTCTCCAGTACTGTTTGTACGCAAGAAAGACGGATCAATGAGGTTATGTATTGACTACCGGCAACTGAATAAAGCAACGGTAAAGAATAAATATCCTTTACCTCGCATAGATACTTTGCTTGATCAGTTGCAGGGTTCGTCAGTATATTCGAAGATTGATTTGAGATCCGGTTATCATCAATTGAGAGTACGAGATGAGGATATATCTAAGACTGCTTTTCGAACGAGATATGGGAATTATGAAATTCTTGTGATGCCTTTTGGATTGACCAATTCCCCAGTAGTGTTTATGAGTTTGATGAATAAAGGCTTCCAGAAATATCTTGATGATTTCGTGATCATATTTATTGATGATATTCTGATTTATTCCAAGATCTGTGTGATCATGCGAACCATCTTAAAACAGTTTTGCAAACTCTAAGAGATGAGAAGTTGTACGCTAAACTGTCAAAATGTGAATTCTGGTTGCGGAAAGTGGTATTTCTTGGACATATTATCTCGGGAGATGGTATTTCAGTTGATCCGAGCAAGATAGAAGCTGTGATTAATTGGTCTAGACCAACATCTGTGCCAGAAATTCGAAGTTTTCTGGGTCTAGCAGGTTATTACCGACGGTTTATTCAAGATTTATCGAGTATTGTGAAGCCTATTACTCAATTGACACAGAAGAATGCACCCTTTGTTTGGTCAGAAGCTTGTGAAGCCAGTTTTCTTGAGTTGAAAAAGAGGTTGACAACAGCATCAGTGCTGACAATTCCTTCGGGTACTGGTGGTTTTGTAGTATATTGTGATGCTTTTCACCAATGATTGGGATGTGTTTTGATGCAGCGAGGACATGTGATTGCCTATGCCTCAAGACAGCTAAAACCACAAGAGATCCGATATCCAATTCATGATCTTGAATTGGCAGCCATCGTGTTTGCATTAAAGTATGGCGACATTATCTTTATGGTGAGAAATTTGAAATCTTCTCTGATCCAATGATTGGGATGTGTTTTGATGCAGCGAGGACATGTGATTGCCTATGCCTCAAGACAGCTAAAACCACAAGAGATCCGATATCCAATTCATGATCTTGAATTGGCAGCCATCGTGTTTGCATTAAAGTATGGCGACATTATCTTTATGGTGAGAAATTTGAAATCTTCTCTGATCACAAGAGTCTGAAGTATCTGTTTTCGCAATATGAATTAAATATGAGGCAACAAAGGTGGCTGGATTTATTAAAAGACTTTGATTGTGAAATCAAATATTATCCGGGGAAATCCAATGCAGCAGCAGATGCCCTTAGTAGAAAGATTTGTGCTTTGTCCTTGTCTACTGTGGGTGTAGCTAATTTAGTAGAAGATTGCTGCAATTCTGGGTATTTATTTGAGACAAATATGAAATCCATGAGAGTTTACACTATCAGTGCTGAATCTGACTTATTGATCCGAATCAAAGAAGCACAAAAGAAGGATTTAAATATCCAGAAATTGGTTGAGATGGTCAAATCTGGACATCAGTCGGAATATAGAGTGAGCGCTGATGATATTTTATATGTAAATAACAGACTTGTTGTTCCAGATGTTGTAGAATTGAAATCCCAAATTCTGAATGAAGCCCACCGAAGTAAATTCAGCATTCATCCGGGTGGCAGGAAAATGTATAACGACTTGAAGAAGCAGTATTGTGGAAGCAAATGAAGTCTGATGTGACTGAATTTGTTTCAAAGTGTTTGAATTTCCAACAGGTAAAAGCTGAAAGAAAGAAACCTGCTGGTGTATTACAGAGTCTATCAGTTCCTGAATGGAAGTGGGATCACATTTCCATGGACTTTGTAACGAAGCTACCAAAATCATCCCGGGGTTGCGATGCTATTTGGGTAATTATCAATAGGTTGACGAAATCTGCCTGTTTTATTCCTTATCGAATGACCTATCGACATGATCAAATGGCAGATCTTTATATTAGAGAAGTGGTAAAACTTCATGGTGTGCCAAAATCAATTGTATCTGATAGAGATCCACGATTTACTTCACACTTTTGGAGTAGCTTACAACAAGCTCTAGGTACGAAATTGCATTTGAGCACGGCTTATCATCTCAAACTGATGGGCAATCTGAAAGAACAATTCAGACTCTTGAGGATATTCTTAGAGATGTATTACTGGATTTTGGTATGACATGGCAAGATTCTTTACCGCTTGTGGAATTTTCCTATAACAACAGTTATCAAGCGAGTATTGAAATGGCTCCGTTTGAGGCACTGTATGGAAGGAAATGTCGATCACCATTATATTGGGATGATATATCAGAGGTACCTGAGTTGGGACCAGATATGATCAGGGAAATGACTGAGAAAGTGAAATTGATTCAGCAGAAAATGAGAACAGCGCAGCATAGGCAAACCAAATATGCAAATTTCAGACGCCGACCGTTGTGTTTTGAGAAATGGGACAGAGTATTCCTGAAAATTTCTCCCTTAGGGGTACAATTAGATTTGGAAAACGAGGAAAGTTGTCTCCACGATTTATTGGTCCTTATGAAATTCTCGAGAAGATAGGCAATCTTGCTTATCGACTTGCATTGCCTCCGTCTCTTTTGGGGATACATGATGTCTTCCATGTATCGATGCTAAGAAAATATTTGCCTGATGCATCTCATGTTATTCCTACTGATGAAGCTGAACTGGATGAAACTCTTAGTTACTTGGAGCAACCGATCCAAATACTGGATCGAAAAGACAAGAAACTTCGAACGAAAACTATTTCGTTATTGAAAATTCAATGGCATAGACATGGAGTTGAAGAAGCTACGTGGGAGGTTGAAGAAGATATGAACAACCGTTTCCATTTCTATTCCAATGAGGTTAGTTTTATTCCGTTTCTATTAGTGCGTGATTTTTATAGAAGCTGTTTAAGAGTTCGAGGACGAACTCATGTTTCAGAGGGGGAGAAATGTAATGCCCGAGATTATTATATAGAGATTTAATGAATACGGAATTCCAGACGATGCATTTTGAAGAAGCCTAATTGATGATTTGGATTTCTTCTGGAAATGTTGTACTTTCAAATGAATTTCTTTCGAATGAGATCGGATTGAAATTCAAAGTTGAATTAGTGCATTTCGGTAGGAGTTGGATTTCCTGGTTTTGGATGAAAGCTGGTTGAATACAACCAGTTGTTGATATGCGGAAGTGATGCACTGTTAGAGAAGAACCAGTCGTTTCATTGTGAGGAATATAGAGATTTAATGAATACGGAATTCCAGACGATGCATTTTGAAGAAGCCTAATTGATGATTTGGATTTCTTCTGGTAAATGTTGTACTTTCAAATGAATTTCTTTCGAATGAGATCGGATTGAAATTCAAAGTTGAATTAGTGCATTTCGGTAGGAGTTGGATTTCCTGGTTTTGGATGAAAGCTGGTTGAATACAACCAGTTGTTGATATGCGGAAGTGATGCACTGTTAGAGAAGAACCAGTCGTTTCATTGTGAGGAATCTGCTTACGACTGGATGACCAGCTGTTGGTTCGAAGAACCAGTCGACTGATAGAAACGACATCGTTTAATGGAAGGCTTAAAACGTCGCGTTTTAATGAAGTACTGTTCATCAGCTGATAACAGAAAGGATGACGTATTCATTACGACGTCGTTTGAATTATTCCGCGCAACCATCCGCTGTGGTGAAGTGACGTCGTTTCAATAAGTTGAAACACAGCGTTTTGAATATAATTCTTTGTGTCTGCTGTTAACAACAATGCTAACGTATTCAATACGTCGTCGTTTTAGCGAAACCAGCTGCTGACAGAAAAGATGATGCGATTCTTTACGTCATCTGAATAGTTTTGCAAGAGATATATGCTGTCAGCTGGTGGATCCCAACGGCGTCGTTTTGATTAGTTGACGCGGCGTCCTTTTGATATTACGTTGCGAATACAATGTTGATCATTGCTGCTGATATCTATTGAGAGAAAACGTTGATTCTATCGTAAGATATCTACTGTAGCAACGTCTGCTTGTTCTGAACAGCAACTGATGGAGTTTAACCAATAGTAGAGGAATCTGGTTATCGATATGTATGGATGAAGGAATCTGGTTTTCGAAGCGGTGTGAGTTTATCCTATTTTGGTAGGTAAATACTCAGCATGACACGTGGAATTCGAATTGAACACATTGGAAATGCTGCAGAAAAGCAGAGACCTTCTCCTATAAATAAGATTGAATTCGAAATCCTTGGAACT
>KV018127.1:0-19594 GCA_001598015.1 Dorcoceras hygrometricum
CCGGAAATATTTGCTAAGTATGGGAAAAGATATCACAATACGAAGACCAAGTCTTCCTATATATAGCACTAGCAACGACTGGAAAACAAAACCAATAATTGTCCTCCGACAAAACCAGTCGACACAAAAATTCCCATAACAACAGTCGCAAGAACCAACAGCTGAACAAATCTCGAGTCACGCTAAACAAATCCAGTCGCTAGCTACGGTAGCGAACAATCTCTCAAAGCTGGACCACCGGACGCTGCTTCGAAAATACAAGAGCTAGACAACCAGTCGACCGGACGCTAAAATCACTCAAAGGCAAACCATCGACTGGTCCTCAAAACGGCGTCGCACCAACTTATCCAAACGACGTCGCATACTACCAGCAGCTGGGTATCCAGTCGCAAGACAAAACAACGCACAACGCTTCCCTCGTCTGGTACCAGTCGCAACATAACAACACAACCAGACGCAAGCACAGGAGCGCTGACCCGCATTGACCAAAGCTCTCGACTGCCTATCCAGATGCAACAACTCCTCACAATATACCAGTCGCAGCTACAGTGCACAACCAGTCGCAACATACGAAACACCAGTCGCAACATCTCAAACGACGGCGTTTCAAGCCCTGCGCTACCAAAACAAGCTACGACTGTTTTCGCCACCGACCAGCTTTTGCCTCAAAGCTCAAAAACACGAGAACATCCAGAATTGTTCTAAACATAACTTTCGACCTGAAAATGCAAATCAAACCTCGAAACAGGGATTCTAAACCACAAAAATCTCTAAAAACCGATTAATTCCAACAATTAATCCTTAATACAACGACGGCGTCAACATCTCAAACGACGGCGTCAGCTGGTAGATCCCCGTTCTGAGTCCCAGTTATATGTATTATGTGTTGAACCTGGGGATGCCCTGTGTGAATTATGTATTTGGGGATCTTTATTTGTATCTTACCTGTTTTTGTTGTTATTGATGTGCTGGATTTTAAGTGATATCCTATTTTGACTATGATTGTATTTTTAAGAGATGATTTCTGTTCAGGCCCAAAACGAAAATTTTTAGCCCTATTTTAATTCTTTCGCATAATTGTGATTAATTGAGTACTTAATCGGTAATTTAGCGCACCGGACCTGAAATTTTTGGTATCAGAGCTTAAATTGGGATAAGCTCTATTTCTTTTCCATCACACTCGAGTCTAGGCACAGAGTTTGAGTTTTTTGTTTGTGATTGATAGTACTTGGACCAATTCATCATTATTTTTATTGACAACATCTTGGTCTACTCGAGGAACATAGACAGCATTTGCAGACGACTTTGCAGAGCATGAGAGAGCACAAGTTGTATGCAAAGTTTAGCAAGTGTGAGTTTTGGCTCGAGCGGGTGGCGTTTCTGGGGCATATCGTTTCTAGAGATGGGATTTCAGTCGACCCATCGAAGGTGGAGGCAGTTCAGGCGCATTTTGGCTCGAGTAGGTGGCAAGTTTGGGGCAAATCATTTCTAGATATGGGATTTCAGTCGACCCATCGAAGGTGGAGGAAGTTCAGAACTGGGGGATTCCAAAGAATGCAGCAGAGATTCGCAGTTTCTTGGGCTTAGCAGGTTACTATCACAAATTCATCAAGGGCTTCTCTTCGATCTCAGTGCCCTTGACAGCCCTGACTAAGAAGAATTCGAAGTATGTGCGGAGTCCTGAGTGTTAGAGGTGCTTCGATCAGGTGAAGGAGGCTCTCACTTCAGCGCCATTTTTAGCAATTCCAGTGGATCATGAGGAGTTTGTGGTATATACAGATGCTTCTCTGAGAGGTTTAGGTGCAGTGCTGATGCAGGGTGAAAAGGTTATCACATATGTGTTGAGGCAGTTGAATAGTTATGAGCAGAATTATCCGACGCATGATCTGGAGCTTACAGCAGTAGTGTTCGCACTGAAGATTTGGAGACTACTTGTACGGTGAGAAGTGTCAGATTTTCACCGACCATAAGAGCCTCAAGTACTTCTTCACCCAGAAGGAGCTGATTATGAGGCATCACAGATGACTAGAGTTGGTGAAGGACTATGATTGTGACATTAGCTACCATCCGAGTAAAGCTAATGTGGTGGCAGACGCTTTGAGCCGGAAGACTTCAGTTGTGGCATGCTTATCAGTCGAGAGGCCACTACAGGCTGAGATACAGAGATTTGGTCTAGAGTTCTATTCAGGAGGCTGTGCACCGAGTTTGGCAGCGCTCACAGTTCAGCCGACTCTTCGAGATCGGATTAGAGACGAGCAGGCTACTGACGAGCAGTTACAGGAGCGGAGACAGCTAGATGAGGCCAGAAGGCGAGGTCTGTATACAGTTGAAGATGAGATCGATCGTTTCAGAGGTAGCATGTGGGTGCCGGTACCGAGCAGTTGAGAGCGGAGATTTTAGTAGAGGCTCATGCATCGACGTAATCCATCCACCCAGGGAGTACGAAGATGTACAGTGATTTATAGACGCTCTATTGGTGGCCGGGGATGAAGAAGGATATTGGGAGATTCCTATCCGAGTGCATGACCTGTCAGCAGGTCAAGGCAGAGCATCAGCGACCGACAGGGTTGCTACAACCACTCCCTATTTCGGAGTGAAATGGGAGAATATCACGATGGATTTTGTGGTTGGGTTACCCAGGAGTCCCAGAGGATACACAGCGATATGGGTGATTGTGGACAGACTCACCAAGTCAGCGCATTTCTTACCGGTGAAGACCACTTTCATCTTGACGCAGTATGCGGAGCTATATATCAGAGATATTGTCAGGCTGCATGGCATACGAGTCTCTATTATGTTGGACCGAGACACTAGGTTTACATCTGCATTTTGGAGGAGCTTGCATGCAGCGTTGGGGACAAAGTTGTCATTCAGTACATCTTATAACCCGCAGACAGATGGCTAGCCGGAGAGAGTCATCCAGATTCTAGAGGATTTGCTGAGAGCTTGTGTGATAAACTTCCAGGGTACGTGGGATTCGAGATTGCCTCTGGTAGAGTTCACGTACAATAACAGCTTTCAGGCATCGATTGGGATGGCTCCATATGAGGATTTGTACGGGAGAAGATGTAGGTCTCTTGAGCACTAGGATGAGGTTGGAGAGGGAGTTTTGACGGGGCCAGAGATGGTACATCAGTCCGTAGATATTGTGATCAGGATACGGGATCGGATGAGGACAGTCCAGAGTCGTCAGAAGAGTTATGCCGATCAGAGATGATGGGATCTGGAGTTAACGGTTGGGGACCATGTATTCGTGAGGATATCGCCCATGAAGGGCGTGATGCGCTTTGGCCGGAGGGGCAAGCTCAGCCCGAGGTTTATTGGGCCGTTTGAGATTCTAGAGAGGGTTGATATGTTGGCGTATCGAGTAGCACTACCACCCAGCCTGTCAGTGGCGCATAACGTATTTCATATCTCGATGCTACGGAAGTATGTCCCGAACCCATCGCATGTGTTTGATTTCGAGCTGCTTCAGTAGCACCAGACCTATATTTTGAGGAGTGACCAGTTCAGATCTTGGCTTGAGAGGAGCGCAGACTTAGAGAGTGGAGTATTCCGATGGTCAAGGTCTGGTGGCAGAATCACTCAGAGGCTGAGGCTACCTGGGAGACTGAGGCCGATATGCGGACGCGCTATCCAGAGCTTTTCGGTACGTAACCTAATTTCGGGGACAAATTTCCTATAAGGGGGGAGAGTTGTAACGCCCAGAAATCCTAATTACGTGGAAATGAGTACATGACTGGGGGAAAAATCCTAATTATGTGATTTCATGATGGTTTTAATGTTTTATGATATGCATGATATGTTTTTAGCCTTTTGAGTTCCGCACGAGTGGACGAGACTAGGGACGTTTTAAGCCCTCATACTTTTAAGAGCAAATTTATTATTTTTAAGCATCAATTTCCGAAAAATGAGATTGCTATGATTATTAGTTGAGGGGAACCCGTTTTTCTCCTATACGGGCCGTTTTAATCACTTTCGTATATTTTAAATTGAGGAGGCTATGTATTACGAAAATTTAAGATTTTAAAGCCTATTTTTAGAGTTTTATTCAACATTTTAATTAAGTAGAGGGTTAGTATAGGAAAACTCTTAATTTTCTTAATTAAACACATATGAGGGGTCATTTTGGACACAATTCATTTTCTCCCTACATTTTAAATTGAGGAGGCTATGTATTACGAAAATTTAAGATTTTAAAGCCTATTTTTAGAGTTTTATTCAACATTTTAATTAAGTAGAGGGTTAGTATAGGAAAACTCTTAATTTTCTTAATTAAACACATATGAGGGGTCATTTTGGACACAATTCATTTTCTCCCTACCCCAATTTTCGAAAACCCTACCTCCTGCCCCTCCCTCTAGCCGCCTCCTCCCCTTTGTGCTCTAGGCTCCATCGAACTTTGGGTGTTTTAAAGGTGGTTTGTCCCGATCTCGTGTCCCCTGCTTCTGTAACTCGCAGTTCTTCATTATTCCTAAATCAAGGCATGTTCTATTCTTCCTTTTCTCAACATTTAAATCATAATATATTATCTTTAAAATATATTGCATGATTTTTATGTGAATTTATCAGATCTATGTTTATTGTTTACGATTCATGCATGCATCATAATTTTTAATGTCAGACTCGGTGCACAACACAGAGAATAACCGCGCAAAATAAAATCGTGGAAGCATTAAAAAAATAGTGGCTAAAATTTTTTCGCTTTGGCCTGACTTAGAATATCATACTTTAAAATACAACGATACTCAAAATACTGGTTTTACAACAACAGAAACCAACCACAACAAATACAAACATATAGAGCGTCTACCAAAGATACAGACATAGCAAGTCTCTCGCTCAACATAGAGACCAATTAGCAATAGAACATCACATCGGGCATTCCCCATGTGAAGACTCTATTACATAACTATATAATATACATAACTGGGACACTCTATCCACCTCCTGGGGCACCACCAGCTATGCCATCTCCACGACCAGCTGCGAAACCTGGATAAACTGAACAACACACAGGCAACAAAGACAATCCAGCCCCAGAGGGACATGGGGTCAAACCCCAGTACGGAGAGCAATATTATACAGCATGCAGATAGAGCAGGATATAAATGCAATGCTATGCATGAGAACAGGGACCTCAAAGGATCCAACGGACTGCACATGGCTGAATACCAGAACTAGAAGTGATCACCGAATGTGGAGAGAATGGGAGTTACCCAGGCGCTCGATCACACATGATACCAATCACTACAGATTACAGGGATGGCCGCAACTCATGTGAGAGATTGGGAGCTACCCATGCGCTCAATCACATAAAACTTCAATACCAGCCAGAATAGCCATATCGCATATGAGAGAACTGGGAGCTACCCAGGCGCTCAATCACATGCACCCTGTCAACAAGGAGTAGCTCAACAGCAAACAACAACAGATCAGGGGTTCTCACAGTAGGCTGTTAACAAGGCTCGCAAAGGAATGAGTAGAACAACATGATATGCGTGTATTCATAACAACAGCTTGCAAGATAACATACGTAAAAACAGATGCAAGCAACAACATAGAAACAACAGCATACACACTGCTCAACATAACAGCACACGCCATTTATACACAATCCTATCTCAAAGCTGTAATCATAAGCTCACATCCGTACCTTAGTTCTGAGCTACAATTACCACAACAAAGTCCCGAGCCCTCAAATCTGAAACCTGCTTAGCCAAACACAAACAATGACTTAGGGACAGTAGCACAGAAACCACAACTGGGAGCTACGAGCTCCACCAGCTCTATCCTACCCTTAAAGCACAACAAATAGTTCTAAACGAAGCGTAAGGGAGGATCTAGCACTTAGTCGAAAGCACTATCTGAATGGAAAAGCAAATTTGCCCGAAATGCTAACAGACTAGATAAGGAAGCTCTTTTCGCGATCTTCTTCCAGATTCACTCAAGCCTTCGAAAAAGGTACAAGAAGATACGCCTTGGCAAGAGGAGTCCAGTGCTACCACTCTTGCTCCAATCTGAGTCTTCTACCGCCGACAATCGGAGAAGATAAGGTTCGGTGAACAGTAGCTAGGGTATCGCGACAGAGTAAGCTTACGGGAAGTATTACTAAGTGTTGGGGAAAAATATCGCATTAAAAGGGTCAAAGTCCTCTATATAACAACTTAAGTTCCCCAAATCTGATGAACAGTAACCACCGACAACATTGGCTCAAAGCTGATACCCACTCAGATCTGAGTATCACTCCAGATCTGGACCATACGCTAAACCAGCGTGCTACTACCAAACGACGTCGCACAAAAGTCCACTATTCCACTGGACACGTCACCCTGCTAATACCAAATCTGCTATCGCTAAACCGGGTCCCATCGCACCTCAGATCCGAATAACCAGATCTGACACCAGCACTGACCAGCATTCCTCAATACCCGAAATGGCGTCGCACTGCCTTCCGGTCTAAACAACCCGAAACCAGTCTACACCAACCCTCATACCAAGGCCGGTTCACACAACGCTAACAACTTGTGCACTTCAAATCTGGTTTCTCCCAAATGACGACGTTTCGCTACCCGCGTAGGATATTCAACCAGCGTACCTAGCATGGCTTATGATACTCTAGCTTATCATACAATCAACCAGTACTGAAGCCTAAGTCACCAACCAATACTTCTCATTATAACTCTACAACTGTCCAGAGCTGTTCCAAAACACAAATATACAGAGAAACCCGATACTCTCACAAAGCACACCAGCCCAAGTCTGATCCATCCCAGATCTGTTCATGCCAAATCTTGTCTATCCAGCATCCGATTAATTAACTCAATTAATCCAATAATCTTTCGGGTCTCACATTTAACCCGCATTTGAATTGTTCCTTGTGAAGCTTCGGTCATGGGTGGTTCATGGGGATAGGGTTTGGTCTAAGGGTGGCCCTGGTAGTTAGCCCATCAAGTTAGGGTCACATGGGTCTAAAAAGAGATGGATTTGGTCAAGGAATGAATTATTTATGAATTTTATGATCAGCACGTGTCCTGACTAGTCGTCTGTGCGCGACAGTAGAGTTGTTGGGGTCGGGTAAGTCACTTTATGTGATTTGTGTGGTCAAGGTTTATTTCAGGAGATATATAGTTAGGGTCACGTAGGTCAAAACAGGGAGCGTTTGGTCGAGGAACGAATTAGGTATGAGTTTTATGGCTAGCACGTGTCCTGGTTGCAGTCTGCACGCAAGTAGTGTCATTACGAGCGTCGGTTTGGTCATGTCTTGAATTTTTTTTGAGTCACGTTTTTCCAGTGACTAGTATATTGTTTTAGGGTTATGTGGGTTGAAAAAAGGAGTGATTTGGTTAATAAATGGATTTTTAATGATTTTTACCGTTTTGTCGCTCGAAGTGAGCCTCGTCGTGTCATTTTTGTGAAAATTAAGATTTCGAGTCTTAGGGATTGCCAAAGTTCATGGATAACTTTATTTAATGTTTTAAGCATATTTTAAGATATTTTCCAGATTTTTTATAATTTATTTGATTTATGGGGTTTTTGTCAAATTTTAATGTTTGATTTAAAGTGAAGGATTGGGTATTTTATAAAATTTATAAAATTCAATTTTAAAGTTATGGGCCAAGTCATGTTTAGGGTTAAGTTTTAGTTTGAGGTTAAGTCTAGGCTTTTGGGCTTAGAGTTAGTGGGCCAGGCACCTGAACCAGTCCTTGACCGAAGTAGAAAATGTAGAAGCCCGTGAATATATATTTAATTATATATATATAGGGATTGAAGTGATATGTGGCAAGTTTACGATGGGAGCTATTCGGGATACCGAGCCCGAGGAACCCCTGTTTTAATGTATTACGAGCTTATGGATCCATGTGATCACGACATGGTGAAGTGGCAGCATAGAGGTGTGAGGAATCCCGAGGTAAGGTCGGGTGAACCGCATCGCCGCGTACGTTGGTTCATAGATTGATCAGTCGCTTATGTCATGGCTCACACTTCATGGATACGACTCACACGTTTTTATGTTATGCTATGTCATGCCTATGTATGCTATATGATTATGATATGTTACGACTGCTTTATGAATCATGTTTTACGATCATTCATGCACACATGTTTTAATGTTATTTTACTATACGTATGTTCTTGCATACGATTTTACTATATGTACCTTGTTATTATTCAGATAGAGCATGCTGGACCTTTAGGTTCACTAGGTTTAAATTGTGCAGGTGATGACCCTATTAATTTATGCCGACCGCCGGTGAGAATCTCTGAGCGCCCGTCGCAGCTACACCCCGTGACCACTCTGACGTATTCATCTTATGTTATGAAATATTTTCAGTTATTTTATCAGTCATTTTTAGTTTCCGTAACTTTTACGTACTTTGATTTTAAGCCATATGGATGATTCAATGTTTTAAGATATTTATTTATTTATTTATGATTAAAGTAATGTTAAGAAAAATGTTTTAAAGGGGACGAGCCATACTTTTTAGATTGTTTATTCCGCACTTTAGTTTTAAAAAAAAATTTCTAGAGTGTGGTTCGTTTCAGTTAGTCCATGACTTCTAAATTGATCATAAAATAAAAGTTTATTCGATAAGATCATGAAGCTAAAGAAATTTAAATATTATTTAAAATTTCCTACCTTCTATCAACAATGGGTGTACGTCGATGCTACCCGCTTACATAGCCCGGCTCATATTATTGAGGGGTTTTGTGTGTTGAAAAGCTGTACACGCCATTGACACTTTCTGTGAGTTGGATGGACTTCCATGATGTTGGCTCATATTGTTGGGGACGTTATGGTGACCGTCTATTACAACTCAACATTGATGGGTCATCTTGAAACGTGATAATAATCGGCGTCATATTATTGGGTCTTACTGGACATGAGGTAAATACATGGAGGTTGCACCTGTTGCAATTGGGCTCTACATTTTGAGGATCATGGTTGATTGATATTATTCGGAACCGTGATTGCTTGATTGGACTAACTAAATGAGCATGTTTTATCGTCTTAGCGTTTTTCATGAATAGTCTATGATGCATGTCTGTTTTTCCTTTAAGTATAAACTGCTATAATCATGTCTTTGGTAAAAAATCCACTTGCTGCTATAATGGATAGCAATAAGTTCACTGGCCTAAACTATCAAGATTGGCTCCGCAATCTTAAGAATGTGTTTGCTTCAGAGAAACTTCTCTACAAGCTAGAGAAGATCCCTTCGAAGGAGGCCCCTACCAATGTCAGTCCTGAGGAGCTAACAAAACTGGATAATGGTGGAAAGACGAGCTTAAAGCACGTTGCTACATGATGGGATCAATGTGCAACGAAATGCAGTGACGGTTTGAGAAAACAGTGTATGCTGCTGACATACACCTTCATCTCAAGGAGCTTTATGGAGAGAACTCTCGGACGGAGAGGTTCACTACTGTCAAGGAGCTCATGAAGAGCCATATGCGTGAGGGGACTTCGGTCCGTGAGCATGGGGTCCGTATGATTGGGCTCATTGAGAAGCTTGTGGGCCTCGAAGTTACGCTTCCACATGAGCTGTATGTGGATCTGCTTCTCCTCTCTCTCCCTGCTGCGTTCAACCCCTTTGTGGTCAACTTCAACATGAACAAGCTGGAAGCCACCATTGAAGAGGTGGTAAACATGCTTGTGATGTTTGAGGGGGCCATAAAGAAGGACAAGCTCGTCCTCCTTTTGGGTTCTTCTTCCTCTGCGAAGAAGGGGCCCAACGCAAGGGTAAGAAGCATTCTGACCCCTGCAAAGGAGGAGAATCCCACCAAGAAACCCAAGGCAAGGGCTCCGAAGCCAAACAAATCTGAAGATGTCTGCCACCACTACCACAAGCCTGGGCATTGGAGGAGGAATTGTAGGGATTATCACGAGCAGTTGCGAACTGCAAAACGTATATTCTACATTGAAATAAATATGTCTCTTAAATCAACTTCTTGGGTACTTGATACCGGATGTGGATCTCATATCTGCAATGACTTGCAGGTAATGACAAGAAGTCGACGTCTTAGGGAGGGTGAGACCCACTTGAGGCTTGGAAATGGGGAAAGGGTTGCGGCCGTAGCTGTAGGAGATGTATATTTATTTCTTAATTAAAATTTTAAGTTGTTGTTTAGAGATATTTTATTTGTTCCCGAATTAATAAAGAACATTATTTCCGTTTCTATGCTTGATAGAAACGATGGATATTCTTGTCATTTTTCTAATTCGATTTGCAATATTTACAAGAATGAATGTTTAATTGGAATTGGGGAACGCGAAAACGATATGTAAAACTTAAAATTGAGAGAATTTCCAACTCACGATGTGGAAACACATACAACAACAATCAAAACAAAAAACGATAGTCTGAACTCGGCACAACTTTGGCACGCTAGGCTAGGTCATATTTCCTTAAATATGATGAACAAGTTGATTAGGAGCGACATGTTTAATATGTCTGATTAAATCCTTACCAACTTGTGAATCCCGTCTCAAGGGAAAAATGACAAAATTTCCCTTCACGGGTAAGACTGAACGTGCTCAAGGTCTATTGGATTTGATCCATACTGATGTGTGTGGTCCACTTAGCATTGGTACTAAGTTTGATCACACCTACTTCATCACCTTTACCGATGATCACTCTAGGTATGGGTACTTGTACTTAATGAAGCACAAGTCTGAATACTTTGAAAAGTTCAAGGAATTCAAGGCTTAAGTAGAAAATTAATTGGGAAAAAGTATTAAAACACTTCGATCCAATCGAGGTGGAGAATACTTGAGTGTCGAATTTCAAGACTATCTTAAAGAGAATGATATTCTTTCTCAGTGGACCCGTCCAGTCACACCACAACTAAATGGTGTAGCGAAGGGTCGTAATCGAACCTTGATGGACATGGTTCGATCTATGATGAGTTTCACTGAACTTCCTACCTCGTTTTGGGGCTATGCACTCGAAACGGCAATAATGTTGTTGAACAATGTCCACACCAAGACAGTGGATAAAACTCCATATGAGATATGGATGGTCAAGCCACCCAGGTACTCGTACTTGAGGATTTGGGGATGTCCTGCCTACATGAAGCAGACAGTGGGAGATAAGCTGGATATAGATCCATCTTAATTGCACCTGTTGCAATTGGGCTCTACATTTTGAGGATCATGGTTGATTGATATTATTCGGAACCGTGATTGCTTGATTGGACTAACTAAATGAGCATGTTTTATCGTCTTAGCGTTTTTCATGAATAGTCTATGATGCATGTCTGTTTTTCCTTTAAGTATAAACTGCTATAATCATGTCTTTGGTAAAAAATCCACTTGCTGCTATAATGGATAGCAATAAGTTCACTGGCCTAAACTATCAAGATTGGCTCCGCAATCTTAAGAATGTGTTTGCTTCAGAGAAACTTCTCTACAAGCTAGAGAAGATCCCTTCGAAGGAGGCCCCTACCAATGTCAGTCCTGAGGAGCTAACAAAACTGGATAATGGTGGAAAGACGAGCTTAAAGCACGTTGCTACATGATGGGATCAATGTGCAACGAAATGCAGTGACGGTTTGAGAAAACAGTGTATGCTGCTGACATACACCTTCATCTCAAGGAGCTTTATGGAGAGAACTCTCGGACGGAGAGGTTCACTACTGTCAAGGAGCTCATGAAGAGCCATATGCGTGAGGGGACTTCGGTCCGTGAGCATGGGGTCCGTATGATTGGGCTCATTGAGAAGCTTGTGGGCCTCGAAGTTACGCTTCCACATGAGCTGTATGTGGATCTGCTTCTCCTCTCTCTCCCTGCTGCGTTCAACCCCTTTGTGGTCAACTTCAACATGAACAAGCTGGAAGCCACCATTGAAGAGGTGGTAAACATGCTTGTGATGTTTGAGGGGGCCATAAAGAAGGACAAGCTCGTCCTCCTTTTGGGTTCTTCTTCCTCTGCGAAGAAGGGGCCCAAACGCAAGGGTAAGAAGCATTCTGCCCCTGCAAAGGAGGAGAATCCCACCAAGAAACCCAAGGCAAGGGCTCCGAAGCCAAACAAATCTGAAGATGTCTGCCACCACTACCACAAGCCTGGGCATTGGAGGAGGAATTGTAGGGATTATCACGAGCAGTTGCGAACTGCAAAACGTATATTCTACATTGAAATAAATATGTCTCTTAAATCAACTTCTTGGGTACTTGATACCGGATGTGGATCTCATATCTGCAATGACTTGCAGGTAATGACAAGAAGTCGACGTCTTAGGGAGGGTGAGACCCACTTGAGGCTTGGAAATGGGGAAAGGGTTGCGGCCTTAGCTGTAGGAGATGTATATTTATTTCTTAATTAAAATTTTAAGTTGTTGTTTAGAGATATTTTATTTGTTCCCGAATTAATAAAGAACATTATTTCCGTTTCTATGCTTGATAGAAACGATGGATATTCTTGTCATTTTTCTAATTCGATTTGCAATATTTACAAGAATGAATGTTTAATTGGAATTGGGGAACGCGAAAACGATATGTAAAACTTAAAATTGAGAGAATTTCCAACTCACGATGTGGAAACACATACAACAACAATCAAAACAAAAAACGATAGTCTGAACTCGGCACAACTTTGGCACGCTAGGCTAGGTCATATTTCCTTAAATATGATGAACAAGTTGATTAGGAGCGACATGTTTAATATGTCTGATTAAATCCTTACCAACTTGTGAATCCCGTCTCAAGGGAAAAATGACAAAATTTCCCTTCACGGGTAAGACTGAACGTGCTCAAGGTCTATTGGATTTGATCCATACTGATGTGTGTGGTCCACTTAGCATTGGTACTAAGTTTGATCACACCTACTTCATCACCTTTACCGATGATCACTCTAGGTATGGGTACTTGTACTTAATGAAGCACAAGTCTGAATACTTTGAAAAGTTCAAGGAATTCAAGGCTTAAGTAGAAAATTAATTGGGAAAAAGTATTAAAACACTTCGATCCAATCGAGGTGGAGAATACTTGAGTGTCGAATTTCAAGACTATCTTAAAGAGAATGATATTCTTTCTCAGTGGACCCGTCCAGTCACACCACAACTAAATGGTGTAGCGAAGGGTCGTAATCGAACCTTGATGGACATGGTTCGATCTATGATGAGTTTCACTGAACTTCCTACCTCGTTTTGGGGCTATGCACTCGAAACGGCAATAATGTTGTTGAACAATGTCCACACCAAGACAGTGGATAAAACTCCATATGAGATATGGATGGTCAAGCCACCCAGGTACTCGTACTTGAGGATTTGGGGATGTCCTGCCTACATGAAGCAGACAGTGGGAGATAAGCTGGATAATAGATCCATCTTATGCTACTTCATTGGGTATCCAAAAAATTTTATTGGATACTGCTTCTACTATCCCAATGAAACAAAAGTATTTTTTTCTAGAAAAGCCACCTTTCTGGAAAAGGAATTTTCTACTTGATAGGAAAGGCAAGATAGTAGAACTCGAAGAAGTTCGAGAACCAACTGAAGTATCAAGTGAATCTCCCACACCTCAACAGCCAATCCTTGATATGGACACTCCTACAAGATCTGAAAGGGTTCCTAGGGATCCTGTTAGATATGGTTTCCTGGTTGAAGATGATCAAAGTGATCAATCTGTTGGATGTGATCCAAGAACCTTCAAGGAGGCAATTTCCGATGTTGATTCTAATTTGTGGCTTGAAGCAATGCAATATGAAATCGAATCAATGCATTCGAACCAAGTTTGGACTCTTGTGAATCCTCTCGAAGGAATAGTTCCTATTGGGTGCAAATGGATATACAATAGAAAACTTGGGCATGATGGTAAGGTATTGACCTACAAGGCGCGACTGGTCGCAAAAGGTTACACTCAAAGGCTATGTGTTGACTATGATGAAACCTTTTCACCAGTTGCAATGTTCAAGTCGATTAGAATCCTACTATCGATAGCCGCATGGTTTGTCAGGCCTCGTGTTCACAACAGAGTAAAATCACACAAACACAAGCGGAAGCTACTAAAAAGCGGGTAAAATTTTCGCTTTTGCCCTGACGGTTTAAAACAATATAATTTAAAATATGACAATACTTAAAGTAATCCAGATTTCAAAACCAAACAAGCAAAGGCTACAACAAACAACAAGGCAGCACAGAAAATGGTATCCCCTGGCTATCAGCCAGCTACAATAGCCTAAGCATCACCCGAGACATCCCACCTACGGTGATACTTGTGCATATAAATAGTAAACATAACTGGGACACTCTAACCACCTCCTGGGGCACCTCCAGCTGGATTAAATCCACGACCAGCTGTAAAACCTGGATTCCCTGAAAACAACACAGACAACAAAAAAACCAATCCCCAGAGGGACATGGGGTCAAACCCCAGTACGGAGAGCAACTACAAAACAGCAGTAAACAGCAAGAATAAAATGCAGATGCTATGCATGAGACCAGGGACAACAGCCGAAGGCTACAACCAAGGAAGGGAGCCAAAGAACTCAATGCACAGCTCAACCAATGCACAGCGCTGGTGGAGGGGTACTTCTCGTATCCTTCGAGATAGTGAGGCTGTGATCACCTGGGAGAGCTTCTGTGATAGTTGTGTGTATGCAACAACTGATGCAACTAGCATATAACAAATGCAACACAACAATATACAAACAACAATCATACACGCAAATCCAACAAAGCCATATCACAAATTATCCAAGCCATAACCTCGCTGTAATACAAGCTCCAAATCCGTACCTTAATTCTGTGCACAATTACCACAACAAGAGTCCCAAAAAATCTGATACGCAACCTGCTGAACACACAGCGCGCAAAACATAAATCCTACGGGACGCAGGCACAAAAATCACGGCTGGGAGTTATACACTACAACCAGCTATTACTCTACCATTCTACTCAACAGGAAGCTCATAACAAAGCTATAAGTTAAGATCGTATCGCTAATTCGAAAGGCTACCTGAACAGCGAGCACACGGCCGAAGTAAACAACTTCATGATCTTACTTCCAGCTAACAATATCCTCCGAGAATGGTATCAATCGAAAGAGCAAATCCCCAGAAGAGCAGCGCCACCGGTCTTGCTCAAAGCAAAGGCGGGAAACGACGGAAATTGTCGGAGAAATGCTACGATGAACAGTGTTCTAGGGTTCGAAGTGAAGAACAACAATCGGGAGAAAATATCGCTAAGTATGGAAATATTTTATTCCAGTCGAAGACCAAGTCTTCTAATATATATACGCTTCTCACCAGCTGACAGCAGCAAGAACAACTCCACCGACAAAACCAGTCGACATTGCTGTTAACGCAACCAGCAGTCAACTCTCTCAAACAGCGCTAAACAAAACGGTGTCGCATCAACTTAACCAAACAACGTCGCATAGGACACGTCATCATATATGTCGACAGCTGATCACCTAAACCATCAGCTGGATAAAATAACGCAACAGATCCTTGCAACTGGTACCAGACGCGATACCCAAAATGCTGCGTTTCAACTAAATGAAAACGGCGTCGCATAACCCAACAGCTGATCGCTACTAGAGGAAACACGCCAACTGCTGAATTTCCAAAACGACGTAGTTTCACCCAACGGCTGGTCGCTACTAAGAAACGCGCTAAAAAAACCAACAGCTGGTTCCTGTTCACCCAAACGTCGTCTCTTCAGGGTTCTATAACACTGTCTGATGATTCTTGCGACTAAAACACCAACGTCTGAAATCCACGTCAGCGTTGCTGCTGCTTCCTGCCACATCATCATTGCTGCTGTTTCTCAACACAACGCAACGCCTAAAATGCCAACTGCTGACAGACTTCACCAAACGCTAAACCACGACGTATTGATCTTGCGCTACCAATTACGCGCTGCGACCAGATTTCTCAAGAAATCCGACAGATCTCACCAACAATTCAGATTTCTCACAAAAATCAGATTTCTTCCCAATAACTCAAAAATACGAAAACTTCCAGAATTTCTCTATATGTGAAATCTGACCCAAAAATGCAAAAGAAACCTTCAAATTTAAATCTGAACCACCAGAATTCCTTAAAAACCGATTAATCCAACAATTAATCTTTAACACATTTTCAGGTCTCACATGGTACGACTATGAGATATGAAAAATGGATGTGAAAATTGCATTCCGTAATGGAAACATCAAGGAAGAGATCTACATGACGTGGCCTGAGGATTTCACATCTGTAGGAAGTGAGCATAAATTATACAAACTTTGGAGATCAATCTACGGTCTCAATCAAGCATCGAGAAGTTGGAACCTGAGATTTGATGAAATAATTAAAGAATTTGGTTTCATCAAGAATACCTAGGAGCCATGTGTTTACAAGAAGGTAGTTAAAAATGCTGTGACATTCCTTGTGCTTTATGTTGATGACATTCTACTCATTGGGAATGATGTAAGAATGCTGCAGTCAACTAAAGTATGGTTGTCTAGTAGATTCTCGACGAAGGACATGGGTGAAGCATCCTATATTCTGGGAATACAGATCTATAGAGATAGATCAAAAAGGATGTTCGGACTCACCCAAGCAACCTACATCGATATCATAATTAAGAGGTTCTCTATGGAAGAGCCCAAGAGAGGACACCTAGACTAGATCGGATGTCGCATATGCTCTGAGTGTCACGAGCCACTACCAAGCCAACCCCGGCCAAATGCATTGGAAGGCTGTGAAAGATATTCTTGAGTACATACGAAGGACTAAGAGTATGTTCATGGTCTATGGGGGTGGTGAACTGAAATTGGAAGGCTACGCTGATTCTAGCTTCCAATGTGATGTGGATGACTCGAAGTCAACATCTAGATGTGTATTCATGCTCAATGGTGGTGTTGTCTCTTTTCCAAGCAAGACACCATCGCAGATTCAACCACTAAGGCTGAGTACATTGCAGCTAGTGCTAAAGAGGCGGTTTGGATGAGGAATTTCGTCCAAGAGTTGGGCGTGATTCCTGAAGGAGTTGGTCCACTCCTGGTGTACTCTGACAACAAGGGTGTCGTTGTGCAAGCAAAGGAACCTAAGTCTCACCAAAGATCCAAACATATACTGAGGAAATACCACATAATCCGGTATATTGTAACTAGAGGTGACATAACAGTTGAGAGAGTCGCCTCTGCAGACAACATTGCTGTCCACTTACGAATACCTTTCCAGGACCATTGTTTGAAAAACATCGCAAAGAAATGGGACTACGTCTGATGAGTAGTTGGCTTAGGGCAAGTGGGAGATTGTTAGAGTAGGTGCCCAACTAACAAACTTGTGGCGTGTGGGTTCTTGTTCACTCTATATAAAACGGTGTTTATTTATGAAATTCACATTCTTTTATGGCATTCTATATCTTCATTATTATGATTACAATTGTTGGATAAAGACCTTGAATGCACTATAGTGTATGTTAGATGTGATAGTGGATTTTATGGCTATCATGAAACACATCTAATAGTCACTGTGTATTCTAAACTTGTTTCTAGTCGATTGGTCCGTCCAAAAGAGGATAACCCGCCCGAGCTTGAGACTAGCATCTGCGATGCGAAGTACCACGCTTCATTGGTAGGAAACATAGTGATGTTCTGAGCATGCAGATGGATAGTGACCTGTTGATCTATCGAACTACCCTCGTTCGGACTTTCCAAGTGGTTATCATTTTTCGAGTGGATTAAGTCTGAGGTCTTGGTTGTACAGATTAGTCCTTATTACTTGAAACATCATTGAGACTCTACATGATAGGTGCCTCACCTTGACCCGTTACCGACTAAGTTGGGGTCATCAGGTGGTGGGATTGGGTGAAGTCCCGATTTATGTAGGAGTCGATGTTTCGTTGTCGAGGATTCACCGCTCACCCTTCTTCATGGATATCCTATGCTATCTGAGGAGATAATAATCTGACAAATATCTGGCCAGAGTAGTATATGTGTTTTAGGTAAATGGGTTTAACCTAGTAACACATGCGATGCCACTATTTGATCTCCAAGATATATGCATGGCTGTCGGATCTCTAGCAACTCTCGATTTACCAATAGTCATTGATCGGATTGGGATATTTGAGTTTAAAGGACCATACTGTACGGTAACCATGACCCACTGGTTCTTGCAGGTACTATCAGTGATACCTAGGGGATCATGGGGCGATGTTGCTAGATGCTTAGAAACCGTAGCATTCCTATGGTTAAGATACAATGGTCCAACCAGTCGGAGCGAGAAGCAACTTGGGAAACAGAAGCTGATATGCTAAGTCTCTACCCATATTTATTTGTCCTTATTACTTGAAACATCATTGAGACTCTACATGATAGGTGCCTCACCTTGACCCGTTACCGACTAAGTTGGGGTCATCAGGTGGTGGGATTGGGTGAAGTCCCGATTTATGTAGGAGTCGATGTTTCGTTGTCGAGGATTCGCCGCTCACCCTTCTGCATGGATATCCTATGCTATCTGAGGAGATAATAATCTGACAAATATCTGGCCAGAGTAGTATATGTGTTTTAGGTAAATGGGTTTACCTAGTAACACATGCGATGCCACTATTTGATATCCAAGATGTATGCATGGTTATTGGATCTCTAGCGACTCTCGATTTACCGATGGTCTTTGATCTGATCGGGATATTTGATTGAAAGGACCATACTGCATGCTAACCATGATCGACTGGTTCTTTCAAGCACTATCAGTGATACCTAGGGGATCATGGGACGATGTTTCTAGATGCTTTACCATGATTCGATGGATAAGTCCAAAAATGTGTTTTTGGAGTCACAAATGTTATGAGACCACGGATAGTTGTATCCCTGAACCATTGAGGGTCACACAAATTGTAACGCCCCAAAATCCATAGGACCACATTTATGCATTCTATTAATCATATGGGCCATTTGGCAATTTTGAATATTATGTATCTGCTGAATTGTTGAATTCAGCAGGTAATGGTGCGATGCGGCTGGTACCAGCAGGTAACTCCAAAGAGCAATGCACAAGTTGGTTTGAAAATTGATTGTAAAATGTTTTAAGGAGGTAAAATGATTTCTTTTGAAAAGGGTTTGGTGTTTTACAAATTAAAATAATATGGAGGGAATTTTACTAACTTTTAGCAGTGTGTCATGCTTGATTTCACAAGTAGCTTGCCACTAATCCCTTTCATATAAATACTTGTTTCTAAAGTAAGATTTGTATCATGTGCAAAGAAAAGTTTTAAAGTGTTCTTCAAAGAAATTTCCAGAAGAATTTGTGTGTTGCTCAAAAGGGAGGATTCTGCAGGAACTAGCTGTGGTTGCAAAGCTTCAAATCAAGGCACGTAAAAGCTGATCTTTTCTACACCATTTGAAGCATATATTGTGTTTTAATGGATCTGCTTGCCTGTTTATTGTAGACATATTTAAAGTTCATATTGAAATAATTTAGACATGAAAAGGAAAGAAAAGATGGGTTCGAAAATGATGTTTTTGATGTTTATGATGCTTCCAGTATGTTTTATTCAGAAAGTAAGTTTTGTATGAACTGAGGATTCGAATTCATTCCTAGAAAAGTTATGAAAGTTCTTCTTGCAGTAGCTGAGCTGTTAGAATTGGATAACTGTGTAATTGGTAGTTG
>KV018127.1:27893-41527 GCA_001598015.1 Dorcoceras hygrometricum
TGGATGTCAACTGCTGAGCTCAATTCAAATGAAGAAAGCGACAGGAGCCTGCAAAAGAAAAGGACGCAAGTACTGTTCTTGTGTCGGTAGTTTACAGAGGAGCGTTGCATTAAAGTGGAAAGAAGACAAGATAGCCTTCTGGAGCGCTGAACAGATTTGGAAGCTTTCCAACGGGAAGATATTTACAGAGGCTATATATTAGAAGCGACGCCCATTGAAGAAGTGGGGGTCGACAGAGTGAGCGAGACACTTAGTGTTCGTTCAGTTGGTGCTACTACACACTGTGGTAGAATTACATTGTTTATACAGTGCACCAACATAGGGAAAAGAAAAGTAGATGAAGCAGTCGACAATCATTCTTGAGAGGAGCTTATTGTGTCGACTGTTGAATCTAGATTAGCTTGTATTAGAGCAATTCCCTAGTGTGTGAGAAAAACAGAGAGTTGAGCGTTCATTGTATCAATCTCACACACCCGGATTCATTCACATCTATATGTGAATGAATCTCGAAATATGTTCACAGATCCCGTCCAAGCATGAAGACGTTAAACTCTTGTGTATGTAGTTAGTCACACAGTTGCGGCTGGTGTGCATTTGAGAAGTAGTGGATCCTTCCGAGGTGGAAGAAGGGGAGATGTAGGATGTTGATATCCGAACTTCCATAAACAAATATGCTGTGTATCGTGTTCTGTTATTCATTCAGCAGTCTATTTACTTTAGCACGCATACACGCATAAGTAAAATCAGCACGCACTCATTTGAGCATACGCATTACAGTTCAGCATTTAGCATCGCATATCAGCAGCACACTAGCACTTGCATAGTCTTGAACAGATTTATGTTGTACATAAATCTGTTTGAGTTGTTTTAAAATATAGGATTCAGTTCTGGTATTTTCCGCATGATTTTTAAATCATACCAGATCTGTTTCCGGTGCTCTGGTCATTGTAAATGTTCAAGAACAACGAGCTATTGCAGCTCAAGAATTAGCAGCGCGCAAAATTTTTAACTGCTATTTTAAATAGCGGCTGCTAGTTTCTTTTTGATCCTAATTTAAACGGACCAACAAGTGGTATCAGAGCTTTGTGCTTCTGGTGATTCTGTGTGTTTGGTTTTGTTTTTCAAGGGACCAACAAGTGGTATCAGAGCAGGTTTGTTCATGAACGAGCACTAATTTTAAAACACATGTGCTATGATTTTAATGTTTTAAATATTTTGAGAAACTTATTTTGTGAAGACCAGATGTGTTTTAATATAGAACCGGTTTTTCGCTTGATGAATTGTCGGGATGCGCGAGTCTCGGGCAGATGCCAAGCTTCTATTTTCGTTGTGCTGTAAGATCACTTGTTCAAGGGACCAACAAGTGGTATCAGAGCAGGTTTGTTCTTGAACGAGCACTAATTTTAAAACACATGTGCTATGATTTTAATGTTTTAAATATTTTGAGAAACTTATTTTGTGAAGACCAGATGTGTTTTAATATAGAACCGGTTTTTCGCTTGATGAACTGTCGGGATGCGCGAGTCTCGGACAGATGCCAAGCTTCTATTTTCGTTGTGCTGTAATTTTCAAAGAACTCCTGCTGTTACATTGTTTTTAATGTAACAGTGTAGGGAGAGCTTTTGTTTTAAATATGGGAAGACCAGACCAGGATGAGTGAATCATAAACACAAGTCATTGTGTTGTATTTTGCACTGAGACGTTAAAGAAGTGTGTGTAGCCTTTCTCACGAAGGCATTAAAGAAGTGAGTTAGACACACGCAGCTTGTGGACTGGTGTGCAGTGGTGTTGTTAGGAGTTCTTGCGACTGCTGGTCGTAGGAGTGGGTTGCAGCGGGGGCCGTTGTAATCAAAGCCTTCTAGTGGATCCTTCCCATGGCGGAAGAAGGGGAGATGTAGGAGATTGAGCTCCGAACTTTCAGAAACAAATTCAGCGTATCTTTCTTTATTTTTTTCAGTATTTACACTCATACGCATCATATATTTTCTTACGCGTTTATACTGTTTAATTGGGCTTCGAACGATAGAGTGCAGTTTGAGTTATTTCCGCATGTTTTATTTACATTACTCAATCTATATCTCGATGCACAAAGTATTCAAGAACACTGAGCTATTGCAGCTCAAGTTAAGTTAACCAGATCGTTCGGCCTTTGTGTCGAGCTGGTTTTGGCCTTTCGTCTGGAATCAACATGTTTAGCTCTCGCCTTGTATCGGGCTGGTTTCAACTCAAGCTGAATCCAGCTTGATCTTTGTGAACCCGGCTTCAACTTCTGCCTGAATCCTGCGTCTTGTCATTCGATCTGGTTACACCCTCTAGTACTGGTTATTGGTCGAATAACTGGGCATTGCACATCGATAGAGGGAATTCGATCCCAACATTTACTTTATAAAATATTATCATACATAGCATACTACAAATATAATTAAATATATATTCACGGGCTTCTACATTTTCTACACCGGTCAAGGACTGGTTCAGGAGTCTGGTCCACTACTTCTAAGCCCAAAAGAACCTAGACTTAACTTAAAATTGAGACTTAGTCTAATACATGACTTGACCCAAAACTTTAAAATTAAACTTTAAAATTTCTAAAATACCCCATCATTTACTAAAAATAATCTATTTAATTTTGGCTTAATAAAGACACATTGACCAATTTTTGACTAAATAAAATCCCAAAGGCCAAAATTTTGACTTTAAAACTTGAAATAAAAATATTAGGTCCAAAAATAATAGAAAAGCTGACTAAATATTTGAATTTAAAACATTTGACCAAAATAATCTTAAAATTGGACCCTATAGTTTAAAATTGAATTTTAAAAATTTTATAAAATACTCACTCCACTTTAAAATCAAACATTAAAATTTGACAAAAATCACCTAAATTCAAAAAAATTAAAAATTGCTAGAAAACATCTTAAAATATGCTTAAAACATCAAATAAAGTCATCCACGAACATTGGCAACCCCTAAGACTCGAAATCTTAATTTTCACAAAAATGACACGACGAGGCTCACTTCGAGCGACAAAACGGTAAAATCCATTTCTTAACCAAATCACTCCCTGTTTCGATCCACATAACCCTATCTCAATATACTAGTAACTGGAATAAACAAGACTCAAAATTATTCAATAAGTGACCAAACCGACGCTGGTGATGACACTGCTTGCGCGCAGACTGCAACCAGGACACGTGCTAGCCATAAAACTCATAACTAATTTGTTACTCGACCAAATCGCTCCCCATTTGGACCTACATGACCCTAACTCAATGATATATCTCCTAAAATCAACCTTGACCACATATACCACATAGAGCGACTTACCCTACCCCAACAACTCTACTGTCACGCACATATGACAAGCCAGGACACTTACTGATCATAAAATTCATAACTAATTCATCCTTGATCAAATCCCTCTCCGTTTGGACCCACATGACCCTAACACGATGGACTAACTACCAGGGCCACCCTTTGACCAAACCCTATCCCCATGAACCGCCCATCATCGAAGCTTCACAAGGAACAATTCAAATGCGGGTTAAAAATCGTGATGCATGCATGAATCGTAAACAATAAACATAGATCTGATAAATTCACATACAAATCATGCAATATATTTTAAAAATAGTATATTATGATTTAAATGTTGAGAAAAGGAAGAATAGAACATGCCTTGATTGAGGAATAATGAAGAACTGCGAGTTACCGAAGCGGGGGACGCGAGATCGGTACAAACCACCTTGAAAACACCCAAATTTTGATGGAGCCTAGAGCACCAAGGGGAGGAGGCGGCTAGAGGGAGGGAAGGAGGTAGGGTTTTCGAAAAATGGGGTAGGGAGAAAATGAATTGTGTCCAAAATTACCCCTCCCATGTGTTTAATTAATAAAATTAAGTGTATTCCTATACTAACCCTCCACTTAATTAAAATGTTGAATAACACTCTAAACATAGGCTTTAAAATCTTAAATTTTCGTAATATATAGCCTCCTCAATTTTAAAATATATGAAATTCCATTAAAACAGCCCGTATATTTGAAAAATGGATTCCCCTCAACTAATAATCATATAAATCTCATTTTTCAGAAATTGCTGCTTAAAAATAATAAATTTGCTCTTAAAAGTTTGAGGGCTTAAAACGTCCCTAGTCTCGTCCAGCGTCCGGATCTCAAAAGGGCTAAAGACATAACATGCATATCATGAAACATTAAAACCATCATGAAATCACATAAAATAGCATATAATTTTCTAAGATAATTTTCCCCCTAGTCATGCACTCATTTTAACGTAATTATAATTTCAGGGCGTTACACTAACATTCTCTAAAAGTGCTTCCAGGTAGTTGGAGGGGCTAAGGTCCACTTAAAACCAACTTCCTAAGACAAACCAACGCCCCTCAGAGAGACCAGCCGGTACAAGTCATATTTAAGCCAGTCTATGAAGGACTACCTTAGATCACGTTTTGTCACATTTCCTCATAATTATCAATAAACTAAGTTCTTTCAATTCAATTATGAAACTTTTTGTTGGATCTGTTTCTACAGATCATATTGATTCACACAAAATCTGCTTCTATTGTACTAACGCTCTACATGACATGCGCAGCTTGCTAAGACTGGAGTAGACGTGAAGATATCCAAACTGGAACAGTGAGGGGACGTCTGAGCTGGACTGATCGAAGATATCTAGCTGGAACAGTAAGGGGACGCCTAAGCTGGTACAGCAGTTTACTTCCAGAAGTACAAGCACAGTGATCGAGTGCAAATCAGATCACAAGCGGGGTACAATATACCTCGCTGAAGGACCAGCTGAAGGACCAGCTGGGAGGTCAGCTAGGACATGAGAGCTATTCTAATGAGAAGATAGATTGGCTCGAGGTGTTCCCCGAGGACGAGGAAGAATCTGCATGCTGGTGCACTCGGTCAGTCTCCATAAAACCAAGTTGGCGTACCCAAGAAGACCAGCTTGGAGAACAGCTCAAATGAAGAATTTGCTCAGATATAGGGAGCAGATTAGAAACCACCTGGTTAAGGACAAACCAGCTGGACAAGCTGATCAAGAGCTTATCCAAGAAGAAGGGACTCTATCTAGCAAAGTCATGAAGTTTGCCAGATAGAGAAACTCGAAGCTCTGGAGATGATGAAGATCAGCTCAAGAGAAGTTGCAAACGATAGGAGAAGAAGAGAGCTTTGAACGGCTTGAAGAAGAAACCAGCTCGAACAAGACCAGCTCAGTGCAGACCAGAATGATGAATAAGCTGGCAAGCTGGTTAAAGTCAAACCAGCTCAGATAGCATAACAGATTCTATTAAATCCATGAGCAAGGTGATTTGAATACAACGCTAAAAGACATATACTGTTCAGAATTCAAATCGACTTGCTTGTATGGTCTTCTCAGAACAGTGCTCACGTGACTAAAGTGAAGAAAATCCTGCAACGCATTTAAAGACAAAGGACGCAAAGTACAATAGTGTCAGAGGACCCTTCAACGTCTACTACTTTGTGTCCAAAGGACAAATTCACGACAGGCTATAAAATAGAGCACAAGAAGCTGAATGAAGAGCGTGCTGAGAAGAGCGAAGTCAAAACAGTGTTGTGCGAACCAAAATGTAAACATCAGAAGAACGCACAACACTGAACCTGGGAAGACAATGAAAAACCAGCTCGCACAGGAGCACTTCCCAGTGTGTGAGATTTAATACTTAAGAGATTGAGTGTACACTGTAAATCTCACACACGATTCACTCACATATACTTTGAGAGAGCTTATTAGATTAGCTGAGTGAATCCAATCAAATGACTTCCATTGTAGTCTTTGGACAGAGACGTTAAACAAGTCTAGTTGTCTTTTGCACTGAGACGTTAAATAAGTGTGGGTCTTTCGCATTGAGACGTTAAAGAAGTGTGTGTATCCTTTCTCACTGAGGCGTAAAATAAGTGTTTTTAGTCACACAGCTTGCGGGCTTAGTTTGCAGTGGTGTGGCTAGGAGTTCTTGCGACCGAGGTTCGTCGTAGTGGGTTGTAGTGTAGGGACGCTGCAATCAAAGCCTTGTAGTGGAATCTTTCCCGATTGCGGAAGAAGGGGAGACGTAGGAGAGTTTGCTCAGAACTTCCATAAACAAATCAGCGTATTTCTTTACTGCCTTACTTCATTCATTCATACGCACTGCATATTTATAACTGTGTTTAAAATGTTTAAAAGGCTTTCGAATTTAAGAGTGCAGTTTGAGTTATTTCTGCATGATTTAAATTCATTACTCAATATGTATCTTGATGCACAAGTATTAAGAACACTGAGATATTACAGCTCAAGAAATAAATAACTAGATCGCTTGCTCTTTCTTTGAGCTGGTCTCCCACGACCATCTAGAATCAGGCTCTTGCACTGCGCTGGTTTAGCGTCGAGCTGGTCATACACAAAAGCGATCGATTTCAGCATCCAGTTGGAACCACCTTAGTTATCGCGATCCGATTTCAGCGTCTAGCTGGATCCAGCGTCTTTTACGCGATCTGGTTATTCCCTCAGTGCTGGTTATTGACTAAATAACCTCTGTATACACTAACAGAGGGTAAATCGATCCTAACAAGTGGTATCAGAGCAGGTTATTCTTGAATAGTGCATTTTCTTTTCGAAAAATGTTTTAAACAGTTTTAAAATATTTGTCTGCTTTGATAGTAGTTGGAAAGCCTGTCTATGCTGCAAAATTTTTATTATTTTCAAAACTCATTATATGGATAGGGGAGGAATGTCTATTGAATTGCAGAGCGATTTCTCGAAAGGAAAGAGTGGCAACATCTCTTCTGATGGGCTGAAAAATTGCGCGAGATCTGTGGACGCCAAGATCTCTAGAGCTGGGCGAGGCTAAGCCTTAGGGAAAAATGGAAGAGATTCTGTAAATTAAATCTTCTATTGCTCCCCTAGTCTATATAAATGAGAAATTTGAGTATCATAGACTTTGTCTTCAAAATCTCATGCATGCATAATGTTTTCGACAAACTGTCTTCCTGTGCATAATGTTTTTATTTTGAAAATAAAATTACCCCATTATTTATTGATGGGGAGTCTTTTTAAATATTAAGGGGGAGACGAGATTTCAAACCCTTTTTTATTCCCACAAAAAGGGGGAGAAATATTTTCAAACATAAACATATCTACATATGTTTATTCAGATTTTGTGTAAATCAAAAAGGGGGAGATTGTTGGACCTGTTTCTACAGATCAGAATCTAAGTTTTGATTCACACAAAATCTGTTTCTATTGTACTAACGCTCTACATGACATGCGCAGCTTGCTAACACTGGAGTAGACGTGAAGATATCCAAACTGGAACAGTGACGGGACGCCTAAGCTGGACTGGTCGAAGATATCTAGCTGGAACAGTAAGGGGACGCCTAAGCTGGAACAGCAGTTTACTTCCAGAAGTGCAGGGAACACCAAGCTGGTTCACCTGCTTGGAGTTGGAGCAGCACGAAGATCGTGCGTAGAGAATGAAAAGCAGAGTTCAAGCGCAGAATGTTGAAGTGCAGAATGGCTCAAGCACAGATCAAGTACAGAGTACAAGAGCAGTGATTGAGTGCGGAGCTGAGTACAAGCGCAGTGATCGAGTGCAGATCCGATCACAATAGGAGTACAATATACCTCGCTAAACGACCAGTTTAAGGACCAGCTGGGAGGTCAGCTAGGACATGAGAGCTGTTCTAATGAGAAGATAGATCGGCTCGAGGTGTTTCCCGAGGACGAGGAAGAATCTGCATGCTGGGGCACTCGGTCAATCTCCATAAAACCAAGCTGGCGTATCCAAGAAGACCATCTTGGAGAACAGCTCAAATGAAGAATTTTCTCAGATATATGGAGCATATTAGAAACCAGCTGGTTAAGGACAAACAAGCTGGACAAGATGATCAAAGCTGATCCAAGAAGAAGGGACTCTATCTAGCAAAGTCATGAAATTTGCTAGATAGAGAAACTCGAAGCTCTGAAGATGATGAAGATCAGCTCAAGAGCGGTTGCAAATGAGAGGAGAGAAGATAGATTTGAACGGCTTGAAGAAGCAACCAGCTCGAACAAGATCAGCTCAGTGCAGACCAGAATGATGAATAAACTGGTAAGCTGGTTAAAGTCAAACCAGCTCAGATAGTATAACAAATGCTATTAAATCCACGAGCAAGGCGATTTGAATACAATGCTAAAATAAAAATATAGTATTCAAATCGACTTTCTTGTATGGTCTTCTCAGAACAGTGCTCACATGATTAAAGTGAAGAAAAGCCTGCAACGCATTTAAAGACAAAGGACGCAAAGTACAATAGTGTCAGAGGACCCTTCAACGTCTACTACTTTGTGTCCAAAGGACAAATTCACGACAAGCTATAAAATAGAGCACAAGCAGCTGAATGAAGAGCGTGCTGAGAAGAGAGAAGTCAAAACAGTGTTGTGCGAACCAAAATGTAAACATCAGAAGAACGCACAACACTGAACCTGGGAAGACAATTAAAAACCAGCTCGCACAGGAGCACTTCCCAGTGTGTGTGAGATTTAATACTTAAGAGATTGAGCGTACACTATAAATCTCACACACGATTCACTCACATATACTTTGAGAGAGCTGATTAGATTAGCTGAGTGAATCCAATCAAATGAATTCCATTGTAGTCTTTGGACAGAGACGTTAAACAAGTCTAGTTGTCTTTTGCACTGAGACGTTGACAAAAGACAACTGTGTGTGTTGTACAGGTTTCCCAGGTTATTCAGTTGTCTTGGATTTGACCCAGCTGGAGGTGCCCCAGGAGGTGGTTAGTGTCCCAGTTAGCGTATAGCATATATGTATCTATACTAGTAGCCGGGGAATGCCCTGTGCTTTGTTGTATCCAGTTGTATTTCCTTTGTTCTTGTATGAGATACATGTTGTACTGTTCTACTGTGTGATTTTAACTGGGATATTTTGAGTATTTTAGAATTTTAAATTATGTTATCTTTCAGTCAGGCCAAAAGCGAAAATTTTAGCCACTATTTTAATTGTTTCCGCTATTGTTTGCATGGTTAGACTCTATGTTTGTGCACGAGGCCTGACATTTTTGGTATTAGAGCTTAAGTTGGGATAAGCTCGATTTCTTTGATCACACTTGAGTCTAGGCACAGTGTTGCATGTTGCTTGTGCATGACTATGTGGCTTATTTGTTATGTGATATATTCGTTGTTGTGTGGTCTTACCTCTTAGTGCCTTCGTAGATTCCGCCTAGCGGTAGGGGTAGAGGTAGAGGGCAGTTTCAGGAAGAATCTGAGGGTCAAAACGAGGAAGTGCAGCATAGTGTTCCTCGTCGTGGATGTGATAGACAGGTTGAGGTTGAGGTAGATGAGCTGGCAGCCCGTGTGGACGACATGGAACTTGTGATGGCGAGGTTTCAGCGGAGGAATCCTCAGACGTTTAACGGTGATGAGCTAGTTCCGATGCGGAGTCCTGGTTGCAGCACATTACCGGGTTGTTTGACCGTGTCAGGTATGATGACGAGCGTAGGTTGAGTTTGGCTACATTTCAGTTGAGGAGAGGTGCCGAGCATTGGTGGAGAGGCGCTTTGAGGACTCTAGAGGAGACTGGTGTAGGGATTACGTGGAGTAGCTTTTGTACTGCCTTCCGTCAGGAGTATGTTCCGGAATCCTTTATGAACGCCAGGGAGCGTGAGTTTGATAATCTAGTGCAGGGGACTATGTCCGTGGGAGAGTATGCCAGGAGGTTTTCTTCTCTTCTTGCGTATGTGCCGCATGTTTCTGGCCGAGAGAGAGCAAAGAGGAATAAGTTCTTGGAAGGGCTCAATGAAGAGTTGTATTCTTTGGTGTTGACGTTTTCTTCTCTTCTTGCGTATGTGCCGCATGTTTCTGGCCGAGAGAGAGCAAAGAGGAATAAGTTCTTGGAAGGGCTCAATGAAGAGTTGTATTCTTTGGTGTTGACGGGTTCACCGGTGGACAAGGTTATGGATATTGAGGAGGGACTGCAGAACCATAGGTCTCGTGTTAGGCCGCAAGTGGTGCAAGGTAACCGTCCCATAATTCTGGGGGTGCAACCTTCCTAGTCTGTGCAATCGTCTCAGCCACCCCAGCAGCAAGTAGCTCAACAGTTTAGACACCAGAGGTTTAGGCCTTGTGGTCGTCAGTTCAAGAAGAAGTCAGGTTCTAGTTCTTCTGGCTCGGGTAGTTCTAGCAGCGGTAGTTACAAGGTCGTGTTTTGTGGCCAGTGTGGAGGAAGTCATCCTACGGTGCAGTGTGTAGAAGTGCAAGGTTCGTGTAACGTCTGTTGACAGTATGAACACTTTGCGAGAGTGTCCTTTGGCTGGATCACAGCATACCGTCGCCCCACCGCAGGGTCGAGGTGGATCGTTTAGAGGTCGTTCTTTTCTTGCTCCGCAGCAGAGGTTGGGATAGCCTCAGTTCAGGCCGTTTCAGCAGCCTGGTCCTTCGCGGTTTGGACAGTATTCCCAGCCCCAGTTTTCAGGACCTCAGTTTGCCCAGGTGAATGCCATGACGAGGGAACAAGCGGAGGGCACGCCAGGAGGAGGAGTGATCGCAGGTACTTGTTTTGTCTTTGATTTTTCTTGCGTGTGTGTTGTTTGATACAGAAGCATCACATTCGTTTATTGCTGATACATTTGTGGTTGAGCATGGTTTGCATACCACTACCTTGTGTGATGTTGTGTCTGTTGCGACTCCTACCGGCGCGAGCCTGTACTCCCAAGAGATCTTGTTGAATGGCATTCTTAGGTTTGGTGAGAACGTGTTGTTAGCCAACCTAATCAGGCTAGTGATGTGGGATTTCGATTGCATAGTGGGAATGGACGTGTTGTCTAGTTATAGGGCCACTGTGGATTGTTTCCATGGCGTTGTGCATTTTGAGGCCCCATTCTGGCGAGAAGTGCGATTTCTATGGCCTTGATTCCCGATTGAAGATTCATTTAGTCTCTGTGATGGAGATGTTTAGCCTGTTGTCGTTGGAGAACGCTGGATTTATGATTTATGCTTTGGATGCGTCTTCTTCTTCGCGTGTAGAGCTTAGTGATGTTCCCGTTGTTCTCCATTTCCCGGATGTGTTTCCGAAGGAGATTCCTGGTTTTCCTCCGAAGAGGGAGATAGACTTCAGCATTTGAGTTGGTACCTGGTACAGCTCCTATCTCGAGAGCCCCATATCGTTTAGCGCCTTCTGAGTTGAGGGAGCTTAAGGTTCAGCTTAGCGACTTGTTGGAGAAGGGTTTTATTAGACCTAGCATGTCACCGTGGGGAGCGCCTATCTTGTTTGTGAAGAATAAGGACGGTTTGATGAGGATGTTCATCGACTTTAGACAATTGAATAATGAGACAGTGAAGAATAAGTACCCTTTGTCGAGGATCGATGACTTGTTTGATCAGCTTCAGGGTTCGGCCTTGTTTTCTAAGATCGATCTATGTTCGGGGTACCATCAGTTTCGCATTCGAGAGCAAGATGTTGAGAAAAATGCTTTTCGTACGAGGTACGGGCATTATGAGTTTTTAATTATGCCTTTTGGTTTGACGAATGCCCCCGCAGTTTTCATGGACCTGATGAATAGAGTCTTTCGAGAGTTCATCGATCAGTTTGTGATTGTGTTTATCTATGATATCTTGGTGTACTCTAAGACTCCAATGCAGCACAAGGAGCATTTGAGATTGGTTCTTCAGACGCTTCGAGACTCGCAGTTGTATGCTAAGTTTTTCAAGTGCGAGTTTTGGTTGGACAAAGTTGTATTTCTGGGTCATGTTGTTTCGGCTGTAGGTATTTCTGTGGATCCTAGTAAAGCTGAGGCAGTTGTTAACTGGGAGCGTCCCAAGAATGTTGCAGAGATTCGTAGTTTCTTGGGTTTGACTGGCTATTATAGGCGTTTTATAGAGGGATTCTCTAGTACAGCTAAGCCGATGACGCAGTTGACTCAGAAAGACAAGAGGTTTGTTTGGACTGAGCAGTGTGAGAACAGTTTTCTGTTGCTCAAAGAGAAGCTAACTTATGCGCCTGTGTAAGCTTTTTCGTTTGGTTCGGGTGGTTTTGTTATTTGTTCGGAGCTAAGCCAATGACGCAGTTGACTCAGAAATACAAGAGGTTTGTTTGGACTGAGCAGTGTGAGAACAGCTTTTTGTTGCTCAAAGAGAAGCTAACTTCTGCGCCTGTGTTAGTGTTGTCGTCTGGTTCCGGTGATTTTGTTTTTTGTGCAGATGCTTCCTTAAATGGATTGGGTTGTGTGTTGATGCAGAATGGTCGAGTCATTGCGTATGCCTCTCGTCAATTGAAACCGCATGAGACTCGTCACCCAGTTCATGAATTGGAGTTGGCAGCAGTGGTTTTTTCCTTGAAGATTTGGTGCCACTATCTGTATGGCGAGCAGTTTGTGGTGTATTCAGACAACAAGAGCCTTCAGTGTCTATTTTCTCAGTCAGATTTGAACATGAGACAGCGTAGATGGATGGAGCTGCTTAAGGATTTTGATTGTGAGATCCAATATCAGCCTGATAAGATGAATGTAGTTGTTGATGCATTGAGCAAAAAGTCTCAAGTGGCAATGCTGGCTTCGTTGCAGATTTCGAAGGTCCATGAGCATCTAAGCACTACTGGTTGGCGATATTACCCAGGTGAGGATTTTGTTGTGGTGTCTTCTTTCCAAGTTGAGCCACGGATTGTTGCGAATGTTAGAGCAGCTCAGAGGACAGATCCATCCATTCATGAGTTAAAGCTAAAGGTTAGAGCTGGATAGTTAGAGGATTCCACTGTCTCGTCTGATGGTTGTTTCAGGTTTCGTGGCAGGTTGGTTGTGCCAAATCTGATCGATTTGAAGGAGGAGATCTTGAGAGAAGCGCACCGTAGTAGATACAGTGTTCATCCTGGTGCAAGGAAGATGTATCATGCCTTGAAGCAGCATTACTGGTGGGCAGGTTTCAAGAGTGATGTTGCTGATTTTGTAGCCCGTTGTCTGAATTGTCAGCAAGTCAAGGCTGAAAGGATGAGACCTGGTGATTTGTTGCAGAGCTTGGAGGTGCCCCAATGGAATTGGGAGCACATAGCTATGGATTTTGTGACCCATTTTCCTCGTTCCAGTAGAGGTTGTGATGCTGTGTGGGTTGTTATTGACAGGTTGTCGAAGTCTGCTCACTTCATTCCTTACAACATGACGTATTATTTGAAGAAGATGGCGAAGCTGTACATAGATTTTGTGGTGCGTTTGCATGGTGTGCCTATTTCTATTGTTTCATATCGTGATCCGAGGTTTACTTCCAGGTTTTGGAAGAGTTTGCAAGCAGCTTTGGTTACCAGATTGGTGATGAGTACAGCGTATCATCCCTAGATAGATGGCCAATCTGAGAGAACTATCCAGATTTTAGAGGATATGTTGAGAGATATTGTGATGGATTTTTAGTGGTAGCTGGAAAGATTCGTTGTCTTTGATTGAGTTTTCTTATAATAACAGCTATCAGGTCACGATTGGTATGGCACCTTTTGAAGCTTTGTATGGCAGGAAGTGCAGATCGCCTGTGTGTTGGGAAGAAGTGGAGGAGAAGCAGCTGTCTTCTCCAGAATTTGTGCAGCAATGATAGATCAAGTAGATCTGATTCGCCAGCGAATGAAAGCTGCACAAGATCG
>KV018128.1:16069-30286 GCA_001598015.1 Dorcoceras hygrometricum
CATACAGCTGCGAGTCTCGAAGTGTCTGGAGAACCAGCCTCAAATGCTCCTTATGCTGCATCGGAGTTTTTTAGTACACCAATATGTCATCGATGAACACAATCACGAACTGATCGATGAACTCTCGAAAGACTCGGTTCATCAGGTCCATGAAAACTGCTGGGCCATTCGTCAACCCAAAAGGCATAACCAAAAACTCATAATGCACGTACCTCGTCCGAAATGCAGTTTTCGCAACATCTTGCTCCCGAATACGCAACTGATGGTACCATGAACGTAGATCAATCTTCGAATACACGGCTGAACCCTGCAACTGGTCAAACAAATCATCGATCCTCGGCAAAGGGTACTTATTCTTCACGTTTGCTTTATTCAGTTGCTGGAAGTCCATGCACATCCTCATTGAACCATCCTTCTTCTTTACAAACAGGATAGCCACTCCCCACAGGGACATACTCGGCCTAATGAAGCCCTTCTCCAACAAGTATCTAAGCTATACATTAAGCTCCCTCAACTCGGCTGGTGCTAAACGATACGGGGCTCACGAGATCGGAGCTGCACCAGGTACCAACTCAATGCTGAAGTCGATCTCCCTTCTCGGAGGAAAACCAGGAATCTCCTCAAACACATCGGGGAAATCACGAGCGACGGGGATATCACTGAGCTCTACACATGAAGAAAAGGATGCATCTAGCGCATAGCTCATAAATCCTACGTTTTCCAACGAAAACAGGCTAAACATCTCCATCGCAGAGACTAAAGGAATCTTCGACTGGGAATCATGGCCATAGAAATTCCATTTCTCGCCAGCCTGAGGCCTAAAAACGTACAAAGCCATGGAAAAAATCCACAGTGGCCCTATAGCTGGACAACACGTCCATTACCACTATGCAATCGAAATCCCACATCACTAGCCTGATCAGATTTTCTAACAACACGTTCTCACCAAACCAAAGAATGCCATTCAGCAAAATCTCTTGGGAGTACAGGCTCGTGCCGGCAGGAGTTGCAACAGACACAACATCACTCAAGGAGGTGGTATGCAAACCATGCTCAACCACAAATGCATCAGCAATAAACGAATGTGATGCTCCTGTATCAAACAATACATGCACAGGAAAATCAAAGACAAAGCAAGTACCTGCGATCACTCCTCCTGGTGTGCCCTCTGCTTGCTCCCTCGTCATGGCATTCACTTGGACATGCTGGGGTCCTGAGAAATGAGGATGGGAAGACTGTCCGAAATGCGACCAGGCTGCTGGAACAGCCTAAACTGCGTCTCCCCCATCCTCGGCTGCTGAACAGGAAAAGAACGACCTCTACCAGATCCCCCTGAACGACCATGTGGTGGGGCAGCGATGTGCTGAGATCCAGCCAAAGGACACACTCTCGCAAAGTGTCCATACTGCCCACAATTGTTACACGCACCCTACACGCCAACACACTGCGCCGTAGGATACTTTCCTCCACACTGGCCACAAAACTCGACCTTGGGGATACTGCTGCTAGAACTGCCCGAACCAGAAGAACTAGAACCCGACTTCTTCTTGAACTGATGACCACGAGGCCTAAACCTATGGCGTCTAGACTGTTGGGCTTCTTGCTGCTGGGGTGGCAGGGATGACTGCGAAGACTGGGAAGGATGTCAGGCCTCGTGCTCTAAACAGAGTAAAAACCCAAACACATGCGGAAGCTTATCAAAAGGTGGGTAAAATTTTCGCTTTTAGGCCCGACGGTTTAAAACATATAATTTAAAATAAAACGATACTCAAAATAAGTTCCCAGTTACAAAACCACAAATGCTAGCATACCAACCAGACACAAATAACATGTACCAGACTCCCCAATGGGATACAACAACAAAGCACAGGGCATCCCCCTGGCTAACTGATACATATATATAAATATGCTATACGCAACTGGGACACGCTAACCACCTCCCGGGGCACCACCAGCTGGGTTAAAACCACGACCAGCTGTAAAACCTGGGTTTCCTGAAAACAACACAAACAAGGAAACAAACCAAGCCCCAGAGGGACATGGGGTCAAACCCCAGTACGGAGAGCAAAAGAAACAGCTAAGGAAATGCATAAGATAAAATGCAGATGCTATGCATGAGACACCGGATATCAACTGAAAGCTCGACCCTCAAGGGAGCTAAGGAACTTAAACATAGCTCCAAGAATCATCAACAACGAATAGTGGCCACGGGGTGTGTTCACAGTGTGGTAATGAGCCACTCGCCATGACACTACACCCAAATACCAGATGCATCAAACAGCTCAACCTGCTGTTGCCTCATCCATGAACTGTGGTAGTTAACCACTCGGCTCATGGTGGCTAACGATCCCAGCAGGGAGATGAGAGTGCGGTATCGCCGCTCGCCCTCGCATCCTGGTAAGAATCAACAACAGCAATACAAGATACAAGGCTGCAAAATACGATACGCAAGGGATCTGAAATATGCGTGAACAAATGCGTGTATGCCATTCACATACAAACAGCTAGCATAAACACCAATGCTCAGCAAACAAAATACAGATAGGTTCACCGAAATATCCCAGCAGCCACACATAATATCTCATGCCAATTCCAAGCTACATCAAGCTCACATCCGTACCTTAATTCTTCTGAGCTATAATTAGCACACGCTGGTTACCACAAGGAATCCCGAAGACTCTGGTAAAAGCCTGATAAACACACAGCATACACAACATAAATCTAACGCGATGCTAAACAAGCTCACGGCGGGGAGTCACACTCAACCAACTGCCCAATATACCTCAACAGTTAAACGAGAAGCTTAAAACTATGGCTAGGAACAAGGTCTCACCAAAGACCAGAACGTAGTTCTACCCGGTCGACGCAACACTCGAACGGGCAACTTCGCGTTCCTCGACTAGCCAATTACAGCTTCTAAAACTGGTGTAGAATGGTAGAGCTTCTCGAGAGGAGTCCAAAGCTACTTCGCACGAGCAAAACAACCACCGGAAACGACGGGAATCCACCGGAATAGCTCACGGTTAATAGTAACGAGGGTTTGAGAAACAAGGGTCGACAATCGGGGAAATATTTCTACAATACACAGATAGGTTCACCGAAATATCCCAGCATCCAGGCATAATATCTCATTCCAATTCCAAGCTACATCAAGCTCAGATCCGTACCTTAATTCTTCTGAGCTATAATTAGCACACGCTGGTTACCACAAGGAATCCCGAAGACTCTGGTAAAAGCCTAATAAACACACGGCATACACAACATAAATCTAACGGGATGCTAAACAAGCTCACGGCCGGGAGTCACACTCAATCAGCTGCCCAATATACCTCAACAGTTAAACGAGAAGCTTAAAACTATGGCTAGGAACAAGGTCTCACCGAAGACCAGAACATAGTTCTACCCGGTCGACGCAACACTCGAACGGCAGCAACTTCGTGTTCCTCGACTAGCCAATTACAGCTTCCAAAACTGGCGTAGAATGGTATAGCTTCTCGAGAGGAGTCCAAAGCTACTTCGCACGAGCAAAACAACCATCGGAAACGACGGGAATCCACCGGAATATCTCATGGTGAATCGTAACGAGGGTTTGAGAAACAGGGGTCGACAATCGGGGAAATATTTCTAAGTATGGGAACTAATAATCCACAATGAAGACCAAGTCTTGCTATTTATAAAACTCTTAACTGCTGCTACCAGCAAGAGCGCATTTCCACCGACAAAACTAACAGGAGCAACAGTCGACGTATTCTCCACAATTAACGACCATCGACTGCCAGCAGCAACAATAACAAAAGGGCTTCTAACGCTAAGCCAAAACGGCGTCACCTAAAATCCACTGTTCCTACTGCCAGCAGCTGGACATCCACTCGCAATACCAAAACAACATAAAACACTACCCCCTGCTGTTACCAGCAGCAACATCAATACGCGGCGTTGCAACTAACTCAAACGACGTCGCATCCTCTTCGCGCTACAGGAAGGTTGACCCGCATTGACAACCAGCAGGCATACAAATAACACGATAACACCCATCGACTGACGACAGTAAAGTCTACGTCATCCACACAACGCTCAACAGTATTGCTTACGTCGACATATCTGTTATCAGCAGGTAACATAAACCATCGATTGGTTCCTCAAAACGACACCGCCTCTACTAACCCAAAAGACGATGTCTTATACCTGCTACAGCAACTATCTGCTGACAGATATAAATCAACCATTGCTTTCCAAAACGTCATCGTTTCGAAATCATATAGCGCTCTCCTGCTGAAATCCACGTAAGCGCTGCTATCTCCAGCTACCAAAACAAAGAACAATGCGCGCTAAGCTACCAGCAGCAAAGCTTACGTCAGCTACTTCGATGCCAACATAAAGCATGACGTCATCAAAGCTGTCACCAGCAGGCACCCAAATTTAAAAATACGAAAATCACCAGAATCGTTCTAAGGAATGAAATCGACCCGAAAATGCCACTTAAACACCAACAGAGAGTCTAAACCACAAACCTCAAATCAACCGATTAATTTCCACAATTAATCTTACTTAACAGATTCAGGTCTCACAGGTTGCACCCACCCCGGGAACCATGGGACGGTTACCTTGCACCACTTGCGGCCTAACACGAGACCTACGGTTCTGCAGTCCCTCTTCAATATCCATAGCCTTGTCCACCGCATCCGCATAACTAGTCGATGAACTCGCCAGCACTAGAGAGTACAGATCCTCATTCAGCCCTTCCAAGAACTTGTTCCTCTTTGCCCTCTCACGGCCAGAAACATGCGGAACATACTCAAGAAGAGAAGAAAATCTCCGGGCATGCTCTCCCACAGACATAGTCCCCTGCACCAGGTTATCAAACTCACGCTCCCTGGCATTAACATAGGACTCCGGTACGTACTCCTATCGAAAGGCAGTACAGAAACTGTTCCACGAGATCTCTACACCGGTCTCCTCTAGAGCTCGAGAAGCACCTCTCCACCAACGCTCAGCGCTCCTCCTCAACTAGAACGTAGCCAAACTTAACCTACGCTCGTCATCGTGCCTCACACGATCAAACAACCCGGTAATGTGCTGCAACCAGGACTCAGCATCGGAACTAGGCTCATCACCGTTAAATGTTTGAGGGTTCATCCGCTGAACCCTCGTCATCCCAAGTTCCATGTCGTCCATACGAGCTGCCAGCTCATCTACCTCAACCTGACTAGCACATCCATGAAGAGGATTACTAGGCTGCACTTCATCATTCTGACCCTCGGATTCCTCCGGAATCTGTCCTCTCGCTCTACCCCTACGTCTAGGCGGCATCTACGAAGGCACTAAGAGGGTAAGATCACACAACAATAAATATAGCACATAGTCAAGCACATGCAACACGCAACAAGCAACACTGTGCCTAGACTCAAGTGTGATCAAAATAAATCGAGCTTATCCCAGCTTAAGCTCTGATACCAAAGATGTCAGGCCTTGTGCTCAACAAAAAGATAAACCACGCAACAATCAATAGCGAAAGCAGTTTAAAAATAGTGTCTAAAATTTTTTGCTTTGGCCTGACTTAGAAACGTAAGTTAAAATATAATGATATTCAAAATATTGGTTTACAACACTCGAAAACCAACTACAACGCATAAACACAACTAACATACAAGCATAGAGCGACTCCCAATTATACAACAAAAGGATCCATGATGAGTCTCTCGCTCAACATAGATACTATACACAATAATATGTATCTACTGTATATAACTGGGACACTCTATCCACCTCCCAGGGAACTACCAGCTGGATCAACTCCACAACCAGCTGAGAACCCATGATAACCTGAAAACACACACAGGCAAACAAGACAACCAGCCCCAGAGGGACATGGGGTCAACCCCAGTACGAAGAGCAACTGAAAAACAGCAGTTAAATAGCAACAGATAATATGCAGATGCTATGCATGAGAACAAGGCTACAACCGAAGGCAGGGAGCCAAAGGATCTCAAGAACAGCTCAACAACTGATACAGATCAACTGGAAGATAGTGGTCACGACGTGTGTGAGTATATGGGAGCTACCCACTCGTCTCAACACACAGTATCATATGCATAACAAATCACTCAACCTGCTGTTGCCCAACTCATGAGATGTGGGAGCTACCCACTCGGCTCATAATGGCTAATAGATCCCAGCAGGGAGATGAGGGACACGGGAGTTACCCGCTCGGTCCAACACCAGCATCCTAGTACACACATATCAACACAACAAGTCACGGCTAAACAAGATATGAGTTCAACATGAATAATGCGTGTATGCAGTGTAACAACTTGCAATAATCAACACAGCAGAAGCAAGAAATAACAACACAGGAGCATAAACAGCAGCACACATAAAATCCATGCCAAATCCAACGCTGTAAAAAAAAGCTCACATCCGTACCTTAATTCTGAGCTAAAATTACCACAAAAGCGGTCCCCGAGCAACCAGATCTGAAACCTGCTAAGTCAAATACAAGAAACAACTCAGGGATGCAAAGCTCAGAGCTAAGAACTGGTAGCTAAAAGCTCCACCAGCTCTGTCCTACCCTTCTAGCTCAACCAGCAGCTCTAAATGAAGCACAAGGTAGGAACTAACACTTACCCAACGAGGTACCTGAAAGGCAGAACCCAACGACCGAAATGATAACAGCCTACACAAGGAAGCTTCCTTCGCGATCCTCTTCCAGCTAACACAAAGCCTACGAAAGAGGTATAGGAAGAACGGTCTTGGAAAGAGGAGTCCAGTGCTACCACCCTTGCGTCCATCGGAGCCGTCTACCACCGACAATCGGAGAAGATAAGGTTCGGTGAACAGTAGCTAGGGTATCACGACAGAGTTATCTTTTGAGAAATATTTCTAAGTGTCGAGAAAAGATAATGGCGAGACCAGAGTCAAAGTCCTCAATATATACTACTTAATTCTCCCAAATCTGATGAACAGTAGCCACCGACAACCTGGGCTCAAAGCTGATTCCCACTCAGATCTGAGTATCACTCCAGATCTGACTCTACGCCAAATCAGATTTGGAACTCATCCAAACGACGTCGCATCGCGTTCTCAGATCTGACTCACAAAACCCACCAAACACCGAACCGCACCGGTCTACTCCAAAACTACGAATCGGGACAACGAACCGGACCTGTCCACGTATCGCTAACCACGTTCGCAATGCAGATCTGGTTTCTCCCAAAATGATGTCGCATCACTACCCGTGTAGAACCTCCAACCCGCGTAACCAAAAAATAGCGCACGACCACCAGATTTCGGTACAAAATCTGAATACAACCAACCAAAACTGACTAGAACTCGAATCTGATCACTTTCTGACGGAAATTCTCCAACATTACAGATTTGTTTCCGATATGAATTCTGACCCGATTTCTTCACCTAGCTCAAAGTTGGTCCATCCGAGATCTGTTCAAGCCAAACTGGTCTATGCTAAACCCGATTAATTAACACAATTAATCCAATAAACTTTCGGGTCTCACACATGTCATATCTCTCCTTTTCTCACCATTTAAATCATAGTATACCATTTTTTAAAATTATTTGCATGATTTTTATGTGAATTGATTAGATCTATGTTTGTTGTTTGAGATCGATGCATGCATCACGATTTTAACACGTATTTGATTCTTTTATTGTGAAGCTTAGGTCATGGGCGGTTCATTGGGCTAGGGTTCGGTCCAAGGGTGGTCCAGGAAGTTATTAAATCAATTTAGGATCACGTAGGTCCAAACGGGAAGATATTTTCTCAAGGATTGAATTAGTTATGAATTTTATTATCAGCAAGTCTCATGGCTTGTCCTCTTTGCGCGACAGTAGAGTTGTTGGGGTCAGGTAAGTCTCTCTATGGTGTCTGTGTGGTAATAGTTGATTGCAGGAGATATATCATTGCGTTAGGGTCACGTAGGTCCAAACGGATAGCAATTTGGTTAAGGAACAAATTAGTTATGAATTTTATGGCTAGCACGTGTCCTGGTTGTAGTCTGCGCGTGGGCAGTGGGTTTGCGCGGGTCAGGTTGGTCACGCCCTGAATCGTTTTTGGAATATCGTTTGTTTCAATGACTAGTATATTGCGTTATATTACGTGGGTAGAAACAGGGAGTGATTTGGCTAAGATATGGATTTTTAATGATTTTTACCGTTTTGTCGCTGGAAATGAGTCTCGTCGGGTCCTTTTTACGAAAATTAAAATTTCAAATCTTAGGGGTTGTCAAAGTTTGTGGATGACTTTATTTAATGTTTTTAATCATATTTTAAGATGCTTTCCAGCATTTTTAGAATTTATTTGAGTTATGGAATTTTTTTCAAATTTTAATGTTTGATTTTAAAGTGAATGAGCGAGTATTTTATAAACTTTTTAAAATTCAATTTTAAGGTTATGGGCCAAGTCATGTATTAGGCTAAGTTCCAATTTTAAGTTAAGTCTAGGTTAAATATATATTTATTATATATGTAGTATTCTATGTATGATAATATTTTAAAGGAAGAATTAGATATATATTGATGGGCTAAGCTTTTAAATTGCATGATTTTAAGAAATGCACGCATCATGAGATTTTATGAAACGTTTAAGGTATGTTCTCTTTTTTGAGAAAAACCCGAGGATTGAAGTGACTTGTGACAAAATTTAATGATGGGAGCTAGCCGGGTAGTCGGGCTTGGGGATCCCCTGTTTTTATGTATTACGATCCTATGGATCCATGTGATCACGACATGGTGAAGTGGCATAGGAGGTGCTTGGGATCCCGAGGTAAGGTCGGGTGAACCACAGAGCCACGTACGTTGGTTCTTTCGACTGATCAGCCATACGCCCGCTCACTTTTTACTGATATGACTCATATATTTTTATGTTACGTTACGTCATGCCTTATCTATAGTATATGATTATGATACGTTATGATATGTTACGAACCATGTTTTACGACCATCCATGCATGCATGATATGTTATGAACCATGTTTTACGACCATCCCCCACCTCCACAGTTGACGCCATAGGAGAGGGCTAGCGTGGATATGCTGGCCGGGATCACCAGGATGCTAGAGAGGCAGTCGGAGCGTTCTGGGAAGTCGTCATGAGGAGGATGTGGCTGAGCGGTTCCGGAAGCAGGGACTCAATCAAGTAGTTTCTCGAGACTACAGATCTGCTAGTTGCCGAGTAGAGAACTGATAGGAGATTCGATGCCTTAGGTTACTGGATTGATTTAAGTAAACCTGTTAGACCTTCTAGAACTTGCTTTGGGAACTTAGACGGATAGGACTAGCAAACTTTAAAATTTGATAGGCATCTAAAACTGTTTTTGGGATCTAGTTTGACTGTAAACGTGTACCTGTGTGACGTTTCTGTTTCAGGCAAGATTCGTGTGCTAGGTGTCACTACCCTTGCCTTTCTAGACTCAGGGGTGACCCACTCGTTTAATTCAAGTGCATTTATTCAGAGGATGGGTATTATTTCGGAGAGCTTGGGTGTGGCTCTCGCAGTGAAAATCCCGTCGGGAGAAGAGATATCAGCGGCCAGTGTAGTCCAGGGTTTGGTGATGATGTTCTAGGATCATGTAGTCAGGGCAGACTAGGTCGTTTTGCCGATGTCAGGATTCGACCTCATCCTAGGTATGGATTGGTTGACGGAGTTTGGAGTGGTGATCGACTTTCAACGGAAGTCAGTGACTATCAGGCCGCCAGGACAGGAGATCTTCTTATTTGAGGCAGCGATGAGACCGCGGTGCCCAGATTCATATCTTTTCTACAGGCCAGAAAACTAGTTGAACTCGGATGTCAGGCATTCTTGGCCAGTGTTACCGCTTCAGGAGATTCAGCAGGCCCTTCACTGTCTGATGTGGAGGTAGTCAGATATTTTGCAGATGTCTTCCCTGACGATGTAGTGGGAGTTCCACCGGAGCGAGAGGTGGAGTTTTCTATCGAGCTGATGCCAGGTACAGTGCCTATCTCTAAAGCACCATATTGTTTGGCTCCTACCAAGATGAAGGAGATGAAGGAGCAGATTCAGGAGTTGCTCGACAAGGGGTTCATACGCCCTAGATTTTCTCCATGGGGTGTGCCAGTTTTGTTTGTGAAGAAGAAAGACGGTAACATGAGATTGTGTATTGACTACGGGAAACTACCTGACGAATGCCCCAGCGATCTTCATGGATTTTATGAACAGGGTCTTTAGGAAGTATTTGGACAAGTTCATTATAGTATTCATCGACGACATCCTGGTCTACTCGAGGAGCTTGGAGGATCATAGGAAGCACTTGCAGACGTTGACGGAGCTCAAGTTGTATGCCAAGTTCAGCAAGTGCGAGTTTTGGCTTGAGCAGGTGGCATTCTTGGGGCATATCGTTTCTAGAGATGAGATTTCAGTCGACCCATCAAAGGTGGAGGCAGTACAGAACTGGGAGATTCGAAAGAATGCAGCAGAGATTCGTAGTTTCTTGAGGTTAGCAGGATACTACCGCAAGTTTATCAAGGGCTTCTCTTCGATTTTAGTGCCCTTGACAGTCCTGACCAAGAAGAATGCGAAGTTTTTGTGGAGCCCTGAGTGTCAGAGGAGCTTTGATCAGCTGAAGGAGGCCCTCAATTCAGCACCAGTGTTAGCTATGCCGGTGAATCATGAGGTGTTTCTAGTGTACAAAAATGCTTCCCTGAGAGGTTTGGGGGTAGTTCTGATACAGGGAGGCGAAATTATCGCTTATGCGTCGAGGCAGTTGAAGATTTATGAGCAAAACTATCCGACGCACGATCTGGAGCTTGCAGCAGTAGTGTTCGCCCTGAAGATTTGGAGACACTACTTGTACGGTAAGAAGTGTCAGATTTTCACCGACCATAAGAGCCTCAAGTACTTCTTCACCCAGAAGGAGCTGAACATGAGGCAACGCAGATGGCTAGAGTTGGTGAAGGACTGTGATTGTGAAATTAGCTACCATCCGGGTAAAGCTAATGTAGTAGCAGACGCTTTGAGCCGGAAGACTGCAGTAGTGGCATGTTTGTCAGTTGAGAGGCCACTACAGGCTGAGATACAGAGTTTCGGACTAAGTTATATTCAGGTGGCTGTGCATCGAGTTTGGCAGCGCTCATAGTTCAGCCGACTCTTCGAGAGCGGATTAGAGACGGGCAGGCCTCTGCTGAGCAGTTGCAGCAGTGGAGACAACGTGATGAGACCAGAGGCCGAGGCCTGTACACAGTTGAGGATGGGATTATTCTTTCAGAGGCCGCATGTGGGTGCCGAGTACTAGACAGCTGAGAGCTGAGATCTTAGCAGAGACGCATGCATCAACGTACTCCATCCACCCATGGAGTACGAAGATGTACAGAGATTTGCAGACATTGTATTGATGGACAGGGATGAAGAAGGATATTGTAAGTTTCATATCCGAGTGCTTGACCTATCAGAAGGTGTGAGACCTGTGTTTTCGCAATCAGGTGTTGCTCGGGTTGAAACCAACCGGTAGTAGATGCGTGAGTTGAAGTCATCGAATTTGTCTAAGTGTTGGAATCAGCCGTTGTGATGCTATCAGGTGTCGCGGGAGAGATATCTGTTCGGGTTTTGCATCATCGATGAGCGATCGCGTCAGCTGTTGGTATTTCAGATGTTGCGTTTTGGTATGAAGTAGCAGCAATGCTGACGTGGATTTCAAACATTGGTATTTTAGTTGCGATGGTCAGCAGAGAGCGCTAAGGGACTCTGAAGCGACGACGTTTTGTAAACAGGAACCAGCTGTTGGTTTCGCTAGCGCGTTTCTTAGCGGGTATCGAAACTACGTCGTTTTGATAAGTTGGAACGACAACGTTTTGGGTGTAACGTTTAGCGTCAGCTGTTGGTCGCGTTAGACATCTACTGTTGAGATATTTGAAGCGTTGTTTTATTCAGCTGCTGGTTTGTTGATCAGCTGTTGGTAGCAAGGTGACGTGTCCCTCTGCGATGTCGTTTGGTTAAGTTGGTGCGACGCCGTTTAGCCTTAGCGTTATTTGAGAGATTCAGCTGTTGGTTCGATCAGCTCTTGGTTGAGATAACAGCTATGACAACTGCTTTGGTCGGTGGAATCTGTTCCTGTTTCTGTCAGCTGTTGAGAAGTGTATTTAATAGAAGACTTGGTCTTCAAATTAGCAACAGATCCCATACTTAGAATATTTTCCCGATTGTCGATCTCTGTCGCGAACCCTAAGTACTGTTCACCGTGGTTTTCTGTTAATTCCCGGCGATAGACCGATCTGTTGGAAGTAAGAGTTGAAGCTTTGGACTCCTCTTGCTACGGTGTTTCATCCTATACTACTTTTGGAGGTTGTGGTTGGCTAGAGGCAGAATCGCGAAGCTACTCCAACGTTCGTGTGTTTGTTAGAGTAGATGCACAACTAGCCAACTTGTGGCGTGTGGGTTTTATTGACTCTTGTGTACAACAATCTTTATATATGGTATTCGCATTTTCTTTATGGCATTCTTTATTTTCATTATGATTATAATGTTAACAATTGTGTTGGATAAATCTGGTGATCTATCGAACTACCCTCGTTCGGACTTTCCAAGTGGTTACCATTTGTCGAGTGGATAAGTCCGAGGTCTTGGTTGTACTGATTAGTCCTCACTACTCGAAACTCCATTGAGACTCTACATGATAGGCACCTCACTTTGACCCGTTTGCCGACTCACTTGGAGTCATTAGGCGGCGGGATTGGATGAGGTCCCGATGCATGTAGGAGTCGATGCTTCGTTGTCGAGGATTCACCGCTCGCTCTCATGCGTGGATATCCTATGCTATCTGTTGGGATAATAATGTATAAATCTCTGACCAGAGTACTGGATGTGTTTTAGGTAAATGGGTTTACCTAGTTACACTCACGATGTCACTATTTGCTCTCCAAGATGTATGCATAGCTATCGGATCTCTAGCGACTCTCGATTTACCAATGGTCGTTGATCTGATCGGGATATATGTGTTGAAAGGACCGTACTGTACGCTAACCACGACCAACTGGTTCTTGCAGGCACTATCAGTGATACCTAGGGGATCATGGGGCGATGTTGCTAGGCGCTTTACCATGGTCCGTTGGGCAAGTCCGAAATTGTGATTTCGGAGCCACAATGGTTGTGGGCCCACGGCTAGCTGTATCCCTGAACCATTGAGGGTCACACAAGTACTGGATTCATGATTCCCGCATGGAAACTGAGCTCAACGTGTTGAGCGTAGGAATAGGATTTTAGGGAGTGCGACTTCCTAAAAGTCAACAGTGGTCAAATTGCGATTTCCCAAAGTTGAGGGGCTAAACTGTAATTTTGGACTAGGATATCTGAAAAATTGTTTTTCACATCATAATATTCAGTTTTGGAAACTGACTCGATCGGTCCGATCTGATCGTCGATCGGAATGAAACCTTGGTGATTTAATTGAACCAGATGTTCATATGGACTTGGGCCTGACCCAAGTCCAGATGGGCCGGACCAAGCACACTACAAGTCTATTAATTAAAGACTTAAGGCATTAATCAACACACTTGATCACTCATTAAACCCTAGCACTCCAAACCACCGCCCACCTCCTCTCCTCTCGGCCGAACCCACGCGCCGCCGCCTCTTCGCCGGACTTGTTCCGGCCATCGCACTCGAGGAGTTTCCGTCTATGCTGAACTTTGTCAGGCCTTCATTGCAGGCTGACGAAGGAGTCTTGATTTCGGTCGTGGACCTGATTAGACGTAATCTACCGCCGCCTACCGTGAAGAGCCAGTCTCCCTGTGATTCTGGTTGGAGCCAGGCGCCTATACGCCAGCAAGGTAACGATTCAAACATCCTATGTATGTTTATCGTTGTAGTTTTAAATATATTGAACGTATCTCGGGGAAAAATTTTAACTTCCGTTGTGCCCCCGGGAAACGGGATGCGGATCTGCCATTGACGCCAACACAAGCCCAGTCCCGTATGAACATTCGGTTCATTTCCATCACCGTGGCTTCATCATAATTCCGATTGCCGATCAGATCGGACCGATCTACTCAGTTCACAAAACTGAGTATTGTGATGTGAAAACAATTTTTCAGACCACCTAGTCCAAAATTGCAGTTTAGCCCCTCCAAGTTTCAAGGATAGTCAAACTAGCCCAAACTTTAGGGAAATTGCAATTTGACCCCTGTTGACTTTTTAGGAAGTCGTACTCCCTAAATTCCTCCTCCTATGCTCAACACATTGAGCTCAGTTTCC
>KV018129.1:7476-24778 GCA_001598015.1 Dorcoceras hygrometricum
GTCATACCCACTATCACATCTAACATACGCTTAAGTGTACTCTAGGTCTTTACTCAACACAATTGTAAATCATTACACACATAATGAAAGTAAAGAATGCCATATAACAAAATGCGAATATCATATATAAAGACTGTTTGTACAAGAGTCTATAAAACCCACACGCCACAAGTTGTCTAGTTGGGCATCTACTCTAACAAGAAGAGGCACCCCAGTAGATGAAACCAACCCAGATAGCAATGTTCGTATTGCCCAACTCTTAGAACTGTTGGTAGAACAATCTGTCAGAGGCAATGGCCAATCTTCGAGCAGCAGGGGACCGCATTATGATGATTCTCAGGAGAGGTTTCGAACACAGAAACCAAAGGAGTTCAGTGGTACTACAGATCCGCTTGTTGCTGAGAGCTGTATTAAGTCTATGGAAGTGATTTTCGAGTACCTTCAGATTCCAGATTTGGATAGCCAAGGTGCGCTATCTATATGCTAAGAGGTGATGCAATGATCTGGTGGGAGGGAGAAAAGCTGTTTGTAGATTTGGCAAATCTCTCGTGGGAAGAATTCAAACGAGTGTTCTTTGAGCAATACTTTCACAGCAGACAAGAGGTCTGAGTTGAAGCGAGAGTTCTTGACCTTGAAGCAAGGGAGTCTGACTGTGCAAGAGTACGTCCAGAAGTTTGAGAGAGGTTGTTACTTTGTACCTCTTATTGGGAGGGACCCTGAGGAGAAGCTGAGCCACTTCGTGGAAGGATTGAGACCTACATTCAAGTTGATTGTTAGGTTAGCATGACCCGGATCTTATTGGGAAGCAGTAGATAAGGCCCTACGAGTAGAGAGATTGGAAGGATGTGAAGCAGGAGAGACAGCAGAGGAGACAATCCTTTCAGCAGGCAGATTCGAGGCCATTTAAGAAGCAGAATAAGAACCAGCAGCGGCCTCATGAACTGAAACCGATACCAGCCCAACCTATCAGTGCTGTACCAGTTGTAAGTAGTAAGCCTGTTTGTCCCAAATTCCATAAGAATCACCCGGGACAATGTAAAGCTGGCCAACGCGGATGTTATAAGTGTGGTGCTCAAGGCCACATCTCTAAGTTCTGTCCTCAGTTGAAACAGCTGGTGCCCAGCAGAGCTTACGTCATGACAGCTGAACAAGCTAACCCAGATTCTACTGTGATTATGGGTAAGATTGTGGTTGCTGGTTTGCCCTCCTTTGCCTTGCTAGATTCAGGTGAGACCCATTCCTTTATAGCTGAGGATTTTGCTAAGAAGTTATAGCGTAAACCAGATAGATTGTCTATAGGTTATTGTGTAACTGTGCCATCAGGAGAAGAGCTGATATCTAGTGTCATATATCGTGACTTAGAGCTTGAACTTCAAGGACATGTAGTTACAACCAATTTTATTGTTTTACCCATGCCTGAATTAGATTTGATTTTGGGAATAGACTGGTTATCCAGATATGAAGTAGTGATCAACTTTAAGCTTAGGACAGTAGTTGTGAATCTGTCCACAGGATCTCAGATTTCATTCAGGTCTGACCAAATTCAGAGAGTTCCTCGCTTAATCTCAGCCTTGAAGGCCCAGCGCTGTTTAAGGAAAGGAGGAGTAGGGTTTTTAGTAAGTTCATCCTCTCTAGCTGTTTCCAGTAAACCCCAACTTTCAGATGTGAAGGTGGTGAACGAGTTTCCAGAAGTGTTTCCAGAAGATATCGGTGATTTACCTCCAGATAGGGAGATAGAGTTTGTTATCGACTTAGTGCAAGGAGAAGCTCCGATTTCCAGACCTCCCTATAGGCTCACTCCTGCAGAAATGAAAGAGCTGAAAGAACAAATTCAAGATCTGTTGGATAAAGGATTTATTCGACCTAAGACGTCACCGTGGGGAGCCCCAGTTCTGTTTGTCAAGAAGAAAGATGGGAGTTTCCGATTGTGTATAGATCATCGAGAGCTGAATAAGCTGACTGTTAAGAACAAGTACCCTTTGCCTAGGATTGAGGAATTGTTCTATCAGTTGAAGGGAGCAGCAGTGTTCTCTAAGATAGACTTAAGATCTCGATACCATCATCTGAAGATTAAGGAGTCCGATGTTTATAAGACAGCTTTTAGGACCAGAGATGGTCATTATGAGTTTTTAGTAATGCCTTTTGGATTAACAAATGCTCCATCTGTTTTTATGGACCTGATTAATAGAGTTTTCCAGCCCTTTTTGGATCAATTCGTGATAGTGTTATAGATGATATCTTAATATATTCCAAGACCAGCTCCGAGCGAAACAAGTTAAATTTGAATGGACCCCCCGTTGTCAGCAGAGTTTTGAGAAGTTGAAGCAAGCGTTGATAGAAGCTCCAGTTTTAACCATGCCTTCTGAGCAAAGGAATTTTGTGATCTTCACCGATGCTTCTAAGTTAGGTTTAGGAGCTGTTTTGAAGAAGGATCGTAAGGTAATAGCATATGCCTCCAGACAACTGAAGAATCATGAGAGGAATTATCCCATGCACGATTTAGAATTAGCAGCTGTGGTTTTTGCCCTTAAGATCTGGAGACATTATCTGTATGGGGATAAGTGTGAGATATTTACAGATCATAAGAGTTTGAAGTACTTATTTACCCAGAAATAATTAAATATGAGACAGAGGAGGTGGCTAGAGTTGGTTAAAGATTACGATTGTACTATTAGCTACCACCCAGGAAAAGCCAACGTGGTGGCAGATGCTCTTAACAAGAAATCTATAGGATTAGCCCAGCTTACTGTCCAGAGACCCTTAGCTTATGAGATTGAGAATTTTGAGCTATAGCTGATTCCCCATTATATTAGCGCAGTTCTAGCAGATCTCTCCCGATCAAATCTGTTGGATCAGATCCGAGAAGGACAACTGATAGATGAACAGTTGCAGAAGTGGGTTAAACAAGACGTAGAGAGAGGTAGTAATCTTTATACTTCAGCAGAAGGAGCTATCAGATTTCGAGGTAGATTGTGGGTTCCTAGTGTGAATAATTTAAGATCAGACCTGTTGACAGAAGCTCATACAGCTCCATATTCAGTGCATCCAGGGAGCACTAAGATGTACAAAGATCTACAGAAGCTGTATTTGTGGTCAGGCATGAAACGTGATTTTCCAGATTTGTTTCAGAGTGCCTGACGTGTCAGTTGGTCAAAGCTGAGCATCAGAGACCAGCTGGGATGCTAAAACCCTTGTCGATACCAGAATGGAAGTGGGAGAGTATTGCGACGGATTTTGTAGTTGGTTTACCCAGATCTTTCCAAGGCTACAATTCAATTTGGGTTATAGTAGACCGACTTACCAAATCTGCTCACTTCTTACCATTCAAGACAACTTATGATGTGAGCAAATATATTCTTGCTGTTAACTGCTGTTTTATAGTTGCTCTCCGTACTGGGGTTTGACCCCATGTCCCTCTGGGGCTTGGTTGTTTTCCTTGTTGTGTTGTTTTCAGGGAACCCAGGTTTTACAGCTGGTCGTGGTTTTAACCCAGCTGTTGGTGCCACAGGATGTGGTTGAGTATCCCAGTTGCGTATAGCATATTAATATGTATCAGTTGAGTTAGCCAGGGGATGCCCTGTGCTTCGTTGTTGTATCCACGGGTTGGAGTCTGATACTTGTTTTCGTATGCTATATTGTTTGTGTTGTTTAGTGGTTTTTATAAACTGGGATCTATTTTAAGTATCCCACTATTTTAAATTATATTGTTTTAAACCGTCAGGCCAAAAGCGAAAATTTTACCCGCTTTTTAGTAGCTTCCGCATGTGTTTGTATGTTTTATCTCTGATTTGAGCACGAGGTCGACAGCAATGTTCCAGCATGTTTATGGAAAGAAAGATCGGGTTTACTGTTTGTTTTCTGTATCAAAAGAATCCCAGTATGTTTTGTTTAAGCGCAAAGGTTGATGTGTTTTTAAAACATTGAGCATTCAGGTTCTAATTCCTTGAAAGATTATGAACTTCTTCTTGGTGAATGGCGTCTAGACTTGACTCCAAGTAATCGGTGATGCTGGTCCAATCGGGATTCTGTTTCGGTTACATAGGCGCAGCTGGAATATTGGGTGTCGTCGAGATGTTGCAGCACCAAGTTACATAGCCAAGTCGGTTTTCCTATGTTAGTAACCAGATCCAATCTTTAAGTTTTGAAATCCCATATCAAGTTTGCCTTGCATATGTCGAATCTGTTTCACTCATATACTGTTTCTACAGTCAAATCTGATTTTCACGCCAGTAATGCCATTTCGCTAGTCATGTCTATTTCTTTAAAGCTAGCAATATATCTTTAGTGAAATCTGTTTTACCCATTACCAGTAATGTTTCTATGACCACCTCTGAATTCGTCGCTAGCATTAGCGCTTCTAAAGTTAAATCTGTTTTACACTAATGATACTGTTCCTCACATCTGTTTCAACGTTAGCGATACCACTTCTATAGTAGAGTCTGTTTTTACGACTAGGATCTGTTTTGTAATAGAGCACCATTTTATTAGCCAAATCTTATCTTCACTTCAGCGATAGGTCCCCAGTAGTCGAATCTGATGCTTAGTGAGATTTTAAAAAAAAGGAAATGAGTTTCAAAATGTAGTGAACCCCTAGAAGTTCAAATCTGTTTTCACTCAGATATGAGTTTAAAGGAAGAAATGTTTAGTTTTAAATGATTTATGGTGTAGATAACTGTAGCGCCCAAAAATCCCAAGAGCCAAAAATTGATTAGCCTTTCTTTTCCAAGGGTTGTTTTGATATTTTTTTTGAGCATTCAGATTCTAGTTCAAATCTGATTCCTTCTCTTTTTCAGATTTGAAGCAACGTCCAGAAGATTCCGGAAGGATTTCACCCAAGCACAAACCTGAAATAATCCAGAAATGTTTCCTTTCGAAAATAAAATGAATTTTTGGATGGGAGTTATGTTTTTAGTAAAATGTTGTATCAAGTTTATAAATCCAAATAGTAGTAGAGAGCTTTTAACAAATCTTTTAAAAAGGACAAGGAGTTGGCGCGGCAGTCATGCCTACTCAAGTGTTTTTACCTACTACTCAATCATTCTCCCTTGTATAAAATGATTTACGTAAGCCTCTGGATTCATTTTGGTTGCAAGAAAAACTTTTAGTTCTTTCAAAGTTATGTAGCTTTTTCCAGTGTGCTTGAGGAGACTTCCTGCCGCGATCATCTGAACTTTGTGATCTTCATTTCAGGCAAGTAAATCTGATTCTTGCTGCATTTGGAAAACATATATTGCTTCGTTGTTTTTTGTGTATGCTTGCCTATTTCAGTTTCAGTTAATGTTTGAGTTGAGCTATGGATTCACTGCTTTGATGCTTTAGTTTGAGGAAACTCACCATAAAGTTTAACCAGCAATGGTGTTTTTAAAAATATACTGAGTTGTACAGATTCCAGGTAAGAAAGCCAATAGAAGTCCTCGTTTTCCTAAGAACTGTGAAGACTCTGGACATTGAATCTAAATGGATAGACAACGCTAGTTAGATCGGGAGCAAGTTCTGGTTTGATAAGCGAAGCCAGTTGTTTAGAATCTGTCTGAGTCGAAGCAGTATTTCGTGTTCCTAGCCAAGTGTTTTTATGCGTAACTTGTTTTTAACCAAGATTTGTTTCTACTAAGTCGTGTTCCTTAGCCAAAGCTGTTGCTCACATCTGTATGCCTATATCGCACCTAAGATCTGTTTAGATAACCAAAAGCTGACCTTTGCGCATGACATCTGTTTTCCCGAGAGATCTGTTTTTACACGGAATCTGATTTCTAAGAACCATGTTTGTTTTGCACTCTCTAGTCGTTTTCCTTCAGAGCTGGTCCTCAACTCCGAGTCCAACTGTACACTCAGTAGTGCTTTTTTAATAAAATGAGTTTCATAGCAGTGAATCTACCAGACTTCAGTTATCGACTTTCTATCATGAGCTAGTATAAAGTTATTTCAGAAAGAAAGTAAAGCTCATATTTGAGAATTTATGGCATAGAGGACCCGGTCACTCAAGGAAGGGACAGGATTACAGTAGGACCGTAATCCCTTCATGAAAGGGACATGATTATGGAAATATTGTAATCCCTTCACAGAGAGTTACTGATCAGTTAACATGCTTCATGCACAAGGACCACCAGAGTGCCTCTAGACCATAAATCACCCAGTATTCAGCTTCGAGCTTCGAGTTGTCCTTCAGTAGCGAGATTTCAGTTTTCAGTTATGCCTGCATTATGTGATTTTGTTATCCTCAGTTTTACTTGTTGAGCCCCTAGGCTCACTAGTTTTCCCAATGCAGGTGAGGCAGCTCAGGGAGCAGGCGGGTGGTGCAAGTTGATTCAGATTTGGGGAACTGTGTTTGTCAATGGCCAGCGTTTCCGCATAGTCTTAGCTTTTGTTGTTTTGGATCTTTTGTCGAACTGTATTAAGATCTGTTACAAAAATAGTGAACTTATATAGAGTTTCAGTAGGTGTAATATCGCATTTTGCATCGTGAATCAAGATCTGTTTGTCAAATCTGTTTATTACTATTTATCTTTGGCGCCATTATCTTTGTTTCAGCTTTGTGTAAGGGAATACAACTTACTTTATTCGATTTTTGTCCTTCGACTTGTTTAAAATTTAAAATTTCTCCAATTCCGTTGGCTCCCATGGGTTTGGGCGTCACAACTTGGTATCAGAGCGTGGTCCTGAGATAAACACATCTTTCCAACCTGGAGCAGCTTTCATCGTCCGCATCTCCTGATTTGTGAGTTTTATTTTTATTATAAGAGTTCTTTCTCTTTCGAGTTCTGATGTTCTTTTGTGGTGGATTGCGGGCTATAGATTATGATTTCAGGAAGAGGGAGAGGTAGAAGAAGCACCCCAGTAGATGAAACCAACCCAGATAGCAATGTTCTTATTGCCCAACTCTTAGAACTGTTGGTAGAACAATCCGTCAGAGGCAATGGCCAATCTTCGAGCAGCAGAGGACGCATTATGATGATTCTCAGGAGAGGTTTCAAAGACAAAAACGAAGGAGTTCAGTGGTACTACAGATCCGCTTGTTGGTGAGAGCTGGATTAATTCTATCGAAGTGATTTTTGAGTATCTTGAGATCCCAGATTTGGATAGGCCAAGGTGCGCTATCTATATGCTAAGAGGTGATGCAATGATCTGGTGGGCGGGAGCAAAGCTGTCTGTAGATTTGGCAAATATCTCATGGGAAGAATACAAACGAGTGTTCTTTGAACAATACTTCACAGCAGACAAGAGTTCTGAGTTGAAGCGAGAGTTCTTGACCTTGAAGCAAGGGAGTCTGACTGTGCAAGAGTACGTCCAGAAGTTTGAGAGAGGTTGTTACTTTGTACCTCTTATTGGGAGGGACCCTGAGGAGAAGCTGAGCCACTTCGTGGAAGGATTGAGACCTACATTCAAGTTGATTGTTAGGTTAGCATGACCCGGATCTTATTGGGAAGCAGTAGATAAGGCCCTACGAGTGGAGAGATTGGAAGGATGTGAAGCAGGAGAGACAGCAGAGGAGACAATCCTTTCAGCAGGCAGATTCGAGGCCATTCAAGAAGCAGAATAAGAACCAGCAGAGGCCTCAAGAACTGAAACCGATACCAGCCCAACCTATCAGTGTTGTACTAGTTGTAAGTAGTAAGCCGGTTTGTCCCAAATTCCATAAGAATCACCCGGGACAATGTAAAGCTGGCCAACGCGGATGTTATAAGTGTGGTGCTCAAGGCCACATCTCTAAGTTCTGTCCTCGGTTGAAACAGCTGGTGCCCAGCAGAGCTTACGTCATGACAGCTGAACAAGCTAACCCAGATTCTACTGTGATTATGGGTAAGATTGTGGTTGCTGGTTTGCCCTCCTTTGCCTTGCTAGATTCAGGTGAGACCCATTCCTTTATAGCTGAAGGCTTTGCTAAGAAGTTATTGTGTAAGCCAGAGAGATTGCATATAGGCTATTGCTTAACTGTGCCATCAGGAGAAGAGCTGATATCTTGTTGCATATATCGTGACTTAGAGCTTGAACTTCAAGGACATGTAGTTACAACCAATTTTATTGTTTTACCCATGCCTGAATTAGATTTGATTTTGGGAATAGACTGGTTATCCAGATATGAAGTAGTGATCAACTTTAAGCTTAGGACAGTAGTTGTGAATCTGTCCACAGGATCTCAGATTTCATTCAGGTCTGACCAAATTCAGAGAGTTCCTCGCTTAATCTCAGCCTTGAAGGCCCAGCGCTGTTTAAGGAAAGGAGGAGTAGGGTTTTTAGTAAGTTTATCCTCTCTAGCTGTTTCCAGTAAACCCCAAATTTCAGATGTGAAGGTGGTGAACGAGTTTCCAGAAGATATCGGTGATTTACCTCCAGATAGGGAGATAGAGTTTGTTATCGACTTAGTGCAGGGAGAAGCTCCGATTTCCAGACCTCCCTATAGGCTCACTCCTGCAGAAATGAAAGAGCTGAAAGAACAAATTCAAGATCTGTTGGATAAAGGATTTATTCGACCTAGTACGTCTCCGTGGGGAGCCCCAGTTCTGTTTGTCAAGAAGAAAGATGGGAGTTTCCGATTGTGTATAGATCATCGAGAGCTGAATAAGCTGACTGTTAAGAACAAGTACCCTTTGCCTAGGATTGAGGAATTGTTCGATCAGTTGAAGGGAGCAGCAGTGTTCTCTAAGATAGACTTAAGATCTCGATACCATCATCTGAAGATTAAGGAGTCCGATGTTTATAAGACAGTTTTTAGGACCAGAGATGGTCATTATGAGTTTTTAGTAATGCCTTTTGGATTAACAAATGCTCCATCTGTTTTTATGGACCTGATTAATAGAGTTTTCCAGCTCTTTTTGGATCAATTCTTGATAGTGTTATAGATGATATCTTAATATATTCCAAGAACAGCTCCGAGCATGCTAGTCAGCTTCGTATAGTGTTGCAAATTTTGAAGGACAAGAGATTGTTTGCTAAGTTTAGAAAATGTGAGTTTTGGTTGGAGAAAGTTGCGTTTCTAGGACATATCATTTCTAAGGATTGTTTAGAAGTTGACCCAGCTAAGGTAGAAGCTGTGCGAGACTGGCCTGTGCCCACATCTGTTTCAGAAGTAAGGAGCTTTTTGGGACTTGCTGGATATTACAGACGATTTATTCAAGGATTTTCAAAGACAGCAGTTCCGTTGACGTCGTTGGCTAAGAAACAAGTTAAATTTGAATGGACCCCCCGTTGTCAGCAGAGTTTTGAGAAGTTGAAACAAGCGTTGATAGAAGCTCCAGTTTTAACCATGCCTTCTGAGCAAAGGAATTTTTTGATCTTCACCGATGCTTCTAAGTTAGGTTTAGGAGCTGTTTTGAAGAAGGATCGTAAGGTAATAGCATATGCCTCCAGAAAACTGAAGAATCATGAGAGGAATTATCCCATGCACGATTTAGAATTAGCAGCTGTGGTTTTTGCCCTTAAGATCTGGAGACATTATCTGTATGGGGATAAGTGTGAGATATTTACAGATCATAAGAGTTTGAAGTACTTATTTACCCAGAAATAATTAAATATGAGACAGAGGAGGTGGCTAGAGTTGGTTAAAGATTACGACTGCACTATCAGCTACCATCCTGGAAAAGCCAACGTGGTGGCAGATGCCCTCAACAGAAAATCAATTGGAATAGCCCAGATTTCTGTCCAAAGACCCTTAGCACATGAGATTGAAAATTTTGGACTACAGCTGGTTCCCAGTTGCAGTAGCGCAGTCCTAACAGATTTTGCCATTCGACCAAATTTGTTGGACCAGATCCGAGAGGGCCAACTGCTGGATGATCAGCTGCCATATTCAGTGCATCCAGGGAGCACTAAGATGTACAAAGATCTCCAGAAGCTGTATTGGTGGCCAGGCATGAAACACGATGTTGCCAGATTTTTTTCAGAGTGCCTGACGTGTCAGTTGGTCAAAGCTGAGCATCATAGACTAGCTGGGATGCTAAAACCCCTGCCGATACCAGAATGTAACTGGGAGAGTATTGCGATGGATTTTGTAGTTGGTTTACCCAGATATGTCCAAGGCTACAATTCAATTTGGATGACCGAATAACCGAATCTGCTCACATCTTACCATTCAAGACAACTTATGATGTGAGAAAATACGCTGAGGTGTATGCAAGGGAGATAGTAAGACTTCATGGGATTTCAGTTTCCATAGTATCTGACAGAGATCCAAAGTTTACGTCAGCTTTCTGGAAGAGTCTACACAGAGCCTTAGGTACCAAGTTAACCTTTAGCACAAGTTTTCACCCCCAGACTGATGGTCAATCAGAAAGGGTGATTCAGATTTTAGAAAATTTTCTTAGAGCTTGTATCTTTGATTTTTCAGAAAGCTGGGACTCAAAGCTGCCTTTGGTAGAATTCACGTACAACAATCGTTTCCAAGCATCCATTCAGATGGACCCTTACGAAACTCTCTATGGCAGAAAGTGTAGAACACCCATTCATTGGTATGAGATAGGAGAACGAGCTGGTTTGGGACCAGACTTAGTAGAACAGACTGCTGAAAATATTAAGAAAAAAGAGATCGATTGAGAACTGCTCAAAGCAGGAAAAAGAGTTATGCTGACGACAGACGCCTCGAGTTGAGCTTCGAATCTGGAGACCATGTCTTCTTGAAGGTAGCACCGATGAAAGGCGTGATGAGATTTGGGAAGAAGGGTAAGCTAAGCCCAAGGTTCATTGGTCCATTCGAGATCTTGGACAAAGTAGGAACGCTGGCTTATAAACTAGCTTTACCCCCACATCTGTCCTCGGTACATAATGTTTTTCACGTATCAGCTTTGAGGAGATATGTTTCCAACCCCTCGCATATCTTAAGCTACGAGCTAATCCAACTAGCACCAGATTTGAGCTATGAGGAGCGACCAGAAAGGATTCTTCATAGAGAGAATAGAAAGTTAAGAAACCGTAGCATCCCAATGGTTAAAATTAAGTGGTCTAACCTGACTGAGCCGGAAGCAACTTGGGAGACAGAAGAAGATATGCGTAGTCTCTACCCAGAGCTGTTTGGTAAGTAAATTTCGAGGACGAAATTTTGTTAAGGAGGGTAGAGTTGTAGCGCCCCAAAATCCCAAGAACCACAAATTGATTAGCCTTTCTTTTCCAAGGGATGTTTTGAGATTTTTTTTTGAGCATTCAGATTCTAGTTATATGATTCCTTCTCTTTTTCAGATTTGAAGCAACGTCCAAAAGATTCCGGAAGGATTTCACCCAAGCACAAACCTGAAATAATCCAGAAATGTTTCCTTTCGAAAATAAAATGTGTTTTTGGATGGGAGTTATGTTTTTAGTAAAATGTTGTATCAAGTATATAAATCAAAATAGTAGTAGAGAGATTTTAACAAATCTTTTAAAAAGGACAAGGAGTTGGCGCGACTTTTTACCTACTACTCAATAATTCTCCCTTGCATAAAATGATTTACGTAAGCCTCTGGATTCATTTTGGTTGCAAGAAAAACTTTTAGTTCTTTCAAAGTTAAGTAGCTTTTTCCAGTGTGCTTGAGGAGACTTCCCACCGTGATCATCTGAACGTTGCGATCTTCGTTTCAGGCAAGTAAATCTGATTCTTGCTGCATTTGGAAAACATATATTGCTTCGTTGTTTTCTGTGTATGCTTGCCTGTTTCAGTTTCAGTTAATGTTTGAGTTGCCACAGCTTTGATGCTTTAGTTTGAGGAAACTCACCAGAAAGTTTTACCAGCAATGGTGTTTTTAAAAATATACTGAGGTGTACAGATTCCAGGTAAGAAAGCCAATAGAAGTACTCGTTTTCCTAAGAACTGTGAAGACTCTGGACATTGAATTTAAACGGATAGGCAACGCTGGTTAGATCGGGAGCAAGTTCTGGTTTGATATGCGAAGCCAGTTTGTTTAGAATCTGTCTGAGTCGAAGAAGTATTTCGTGTTCCTAGCCAAGTGTTTTTACGCGTAACTTGTCTTTAACCAAATCTGTTGTTGAGTTGCTCACAGCTGAGTAATGTACCAAAATTTGAAACACGTGCTATAAGATTTCTGTTATCGTTTTCGCAGTAAGATCCGTTTTCCAGTGAGATCTGTTTCTACTATTCATAAGCCGTAGTCCTTAGCCAAAGCTGATTGTTCACATCTGTATGCCTTTACCGCACCTAATATCTAATTAGATGACCAAAGCTGACCTTGCGTTGACATCTGAGTTGACCAAGTTGCTGCTGGTTTACTCCTATCCACTATTCCTGCGTTTACATCTGAGTTGACCAACGAAATCTGTTTTATTGTTAGCGATATATTTTCATAGTCAGATCTGTTTCACGCTAACAGTACTGTCCTTGTGTCACATCTGTTCAGTGTTACATCCAAATGAGAAATCTGATTTCCTAGAACTACGTCTGTTTTGTCACTCTCGAGTTGATTCTTCAGAGCTGGTCCTCAGCTCCGAGTCCAGTTGTACACTCAGTAGTGCTTTTTAAATAAAATGAGTTTCATAGCAGTGAATCTACCAGATTTCAGTGATCGATTTTCGATCGAGAGATAGTATAAAGCTATTTCAGAAAGAAAGTAAAGTTCAGATTTGAGAATTTATGGCATTGAGGACCCGATCACTCAAGGAAGGGAAATGATTACAGTAGGACCGTAACCCCTTCATGGAAGGGACAGGATTATGGGAATATTGTAATCCCTTCACAGAGAGTTACTGATAAGTTAACATGCTTCATGCACAAGGACCACTAGAGAGCATCTAGACCATAAATCACCCAGTATAAGCAATTCAGATTGAAGCTTCGAATTGTCTTTCAGTAGCGAGATTTCAGATTTTCAGTTATGCCTGCATTTATGTGATTTTGTTATCCTCAGTTTTACTAGTTTAGACCCTAGGCTCACTATTTTTCCCAATGCAGGTGAGGCAGATCAGGAGCAGGCGGGTGGTGCAAGTTGATTCAGATTCGGGGGATTGTGTTTGTCAATGTCCAGCGTTTCCGCATAGTCTTAACTTTTGTTTTTTTTGGATCTTTTGTCGAACTGTATTAAGATCTGTTACAACAATAGTGAACTTATATAGAGTTCCAGTAGTTGTAATATCGCATTTTCCATCGTGAATCAAGATCTGTTTTGTCAAATCTGTTTATTACTATTTACCTTTGGCGCCACTAGCTTCGTTTCAGTTTTGTGTAAGGGAATACAACTTACTTATTTGAATTTGGTCCTTCTATTTGTTCAAAATTTTCAAATTTTCTCAAATTCCGTTGGCTCCCATGGGTTTGGGCGTCACAGAATGAGTGGCTCCTGAATCTATCAAAGCCATAGAAGGCAAACCAGCAATCATAATCTTACCCGTGACTATTTTCGAGTCTGGGTTGGCTTGATCAGCTGTCATCACATAGGCTCTACTGGTCACCAGTTGCCTTCACTTTGGGCAATTCTTCATAATATTCCCTGGCAACCCACATCTGCAGCAGACATTCTGTCCAAGTCTGCATTGAACAGGGTGTATCTTCTGACACTAGGGACGCACGGTTCTGCTGTTGCTGGCTGAACTGCACTAATGGGTTGGATCGTTAGAGGTTTCTGCTCTTCAAGCCTCTGCTGATTCTTATTTTGCTTCTTGAAGGGCCTCCGATCTTTCTGCTGAAAGGCCTGCCTCTTCTACTGCCTTTCTTCATCAATATCCTTCCAGTCTCTTTCAATTCGTAGGGCTCTATCCACTGCTTCTCTGTAAGTATTGGGCACAGATAGCCTAACGTTCATCTTGAACATAGGCTTCAATCCTTCAACAAAGTGACTTAACGTTTCTTCTAGGTCGTTACCTATCAAAGGCACAAAGTAACATTTCGTCGACCGTTTCTCCAGAGCTGTGAGTTTTACTTTATGTTTCAGAGCATTTTTCTTTTAATTTAGCATGTTCTGATGTTTATATTGTGGTGGATTACGGGCTATAGATTAAGATGTTTGGCAGAGGAAGAGGTAGAAGAAACACCTCCTTAGAAGAACCCAGTCCAGATAGTAATGCTAGTATTGCCCAACTTCTAAGGCTGTTTGTAGAGCAAACCGGTAGAGGTAATGGCCAATCATCCAGTAGTAGAGTAGCAAGCCATGATGATCCTCAAGAGAAGTTTCGAAGACAGAAGCCGAAAGAGTTTAGTGGTACTACAGATCCCTTGGTTGCTGAAAGCTGGATAAAGTCGATGGAGGTTATCTTTGAGTACCTCCAGATTCCAGATTTGGATAGGCCTAGGTGCGCTATCTACATGTTGAGGGATGACGACATGATTTGGTGGGAAGGAGCTAAGCTATCTGTGGATTTAGAAACTCTGACTTGGGGAGATTTTAAGCGAGTATTCTTTGAGCAATACTTCACAGCAGACAAGAGGTCTGAGTTGAATATGGAATTTCTAACTTTGAAACAAGGAAGTATGACTGTACAAGAGTATGTGCGGATGTTTGAAAGAGATTGTTATTTTGTGCCTCTTATTGGTAATGATCCAGAGGAGAAACTGAGTCATTTTGTGGAAGGGTTAAAGCCTATGTACAAGATGAATGTTAGGCTATCTGTGCCTAAGACTTACAGAGAAGCAGTGGATAGAGCCCTGCATGTTGAAAGATATTGGAAAGATGTGGAAGAAGAAAGGCAACAAAAGAGACAGGCCTTTCAGCAGAAGGATCCGAGGACATTTAAGAAGCAGAATAAGAATCATCAGAGGCCTCAAGAGCAAAAACCCCTATAGATCCAACCCATTAGTGCAGTTCCTGCTAGCAAAACCAGACCAGTGTGTCCCAAGTGCCAGAAGAATCACTCTGGTTTGTGCAGACTTGGTCAGAATGTCTGTTTCAGATGTGGGTTGCCAGGGCATATGATTAATAATTGCCCAAAGACAAAGCAGCTGGTGACCAGTAGAGCTTTTGTGATGACATCTGAGTAGGCCAACCCAGATTCAACAGTGGTTACGGGTAAGATCTTGATTGCTGGTATGCCCTCCATAGCACTGATAGATCAGGACCTACCCATTTATTTATAGCAGCCAAGTTTTCTAAGAAGTTACCCATCAGACCCGACCAAGTAACTATAGGCTTTTGCGTAACGGTACCCTCAGGAGAAGAGTTAGTATCCTATGATTTGTTTCGAGATTAAGAACTTAGGCTTCAAGGGCGATTAATTACCGTAGATTTGATTGTGTTACCGATGCCCGAGTTTGACCTGATTTTGGGAATGGACTGGTTGACCAAGTATGGAGTAGTAATTGAATTTAAGTTTCGAACAGTGGTGGTTAACCCATCCAGAGGAGACCCGTTTACATTTGAGGCCAATCAGATTTGGAGGACTCCGCGCATTATATCAGCTCTTAAGGCTCAAAGATGTTTGATGAAAGGAGAGATAGGATTCTTAGCAAGCCTAACATCCTTAACTACGATTAGCAAGCCCCAAATTTCAGATGTGGAGGTGGTAAGTGAATTTCCAGAGATTTTCCCAGAAGATATCCATGGACTACCACCGGATAGAGAGCTAGAATTCGCAATTGACTTAGTACCAGGAGCAGCACCGGTATCTAAAACACCCTATCACCTAGCTCCATCCGAGATGAAGGAATTAAAGGAGCAGATACAAGATCTGTTGGATAAGGGATTCATTAGACCAAGTACGTCTCCCTGGGGAGCCCCTGTTCTTTTTGTTAAGAAGAAAGATGGGAGTTCGAGGTTATGTATAGATTATCGAGAGCTCAATAAACTGACCATTAAGAATAAGTATCCCCTTCCCAGGATCGAGGACCTGTTTGACCAGCTGAAGGGATCAATAGTCTTTTCTAAGATCGAATTAAGATCTGGATACCACCATTTGAGGATTAAGCCAGCAGATATCTATAAGACGGCTTTTAGAACCCGCTATGGTCACTATGAGTTTCTAGTAATGCCCTTTGGACTTACTAATGCACCCACAGATTTTATGGATTTAATGAATAGAGTGTTTCAACCATTTTTGGATCAGTTCGTAGTTATATTCATAATGATTTACAATTGCGTTGAGTAAAGACCTAGAATGCACTATAGTGTATGTTAGATGTGATAGTGGGTATGACGGTTATCATGAAACACATCTAATGGTCACTGTGTATTCTGAACATGTTCCTAGTCGATTGGGCCATCAAAATGAGGATAAGACCGCCCGAGCTTGAGACTAGTATCTGCGATGCGAAGTACCATGTTTCATTGGTAGGGAACATTGTGATGTTCTGAGCATGCAGATAGATAGTGACCTGTTGATCTATCGAACTACCCTCGTTCGGACTTTCCAAGTGGTTACCATTTGTCGAGTGGATAAGTCCGAGGTCTTGGTTGTACTGATTAGTCCTCACGACTAGAAACGTCATTGAGACTCTACATGATAGGCGTCTCACTTTGACTCGTTTGCCGACTCACTTGGGGTCATTAGGCGGCGGGATTGGGTGAGATCCCGATGCATGTAGGAGTCGATGTATCGTTGCCGAGGATTCACCGCTCACAGACATGCGTGGATATCCTATGCTGTCTGAGGGGATAATAGTGTATAAATCTCTGGCCAGAGTACTAGAAGTGTTTTAGGTAAATGGGTTTACCTAGTTACACTCGCGATGTCACTATTCGATATCCAAGATGTATGCATAGCTATCGGATCTATAGCGACTCTCGATTTACCAATGGTCGATGATCTGATCGGGATATATGGATTGAAAGGACCGTACTGTACGATAACCACGACCAACGGGTTCTTGCAGGCACTATCAGTGATACCTAGGGGATCATGGGGCGATGTTGCTAGACGCTCTTATCATGATCCGATGGGCAAGTCCGGAATTGTGATTCCGGAGCCACAATGGTTGTGGGCCCACGGCTAGCTGTATCCCTGAACCATTGAGGGTCACACAAGTACTGGATTCGAGATTCCCGCACGGATACTGAGCTCAATGTGTTGAGCAATGGAAGAGGATTTTTGGGAGTGCGACTTCCTAAAAGTCAACAGGGGTCAAATCGTGATTTCCCGCTGTTGAGGGGTCAAAACGGTCATTTTGCACTGGGGTTCTGAAAAATGGTTTTTCAGATCATAGTATTCAGTTTTGGAAACTGAGTCGATCGATCCGATCTGATCGGCGATCCGAGTTATGATGAAGTCATGATGATAGGGATGAACCGAATGTTCATCCGTTGGACCCGGGCCCGTTGGGCCGGTCCAAGTCTATTGTAAGTCTATTTAATTAGACTTAAGAGTTTCATAACTACAACTACAATCATAATTAACCCTAACCCTAGTCTCTCTAAAAGCCGCCGCCTCCCTTCCTCTCCCCACGACGCCGCCGCCGCCGCCG
>KV018129.1:41415-54189 GCA_001598015.1 Dorcoceras hygrometricum
CGCGCCGGAAAACCCGCGGGGCGGCGCCCGCCGCCATCGCACAGCGTGCGGCACACGGCCGCACGTTGGCCGCGCCATGCGTGGCAGGATGGCCGGTGTTGCGCCCGACCATGGCGCAACCAGTTGCGCGAGGCTGCTGGCAAACCAGCAGGTATCGGCCGGCCTTCGCGCGCGGCCAGCGGTAGGCATCGCCGCGCCATGCGGGGCACACACCTGCGCACGATGAAGCACGCGCGCCGTCACGCGTGATGGCGCAGCCGCATGCTGCGGCGTCGGCGGCCGATCCTTAAAAAAAAATTTTTTTGTTCTTTCGATTCTGAAATAATTGAAATCAGATGCAATATGGCACAATAATGTATTGAAGGATTCGAGCCTTGGCTCTGATACCACTGTTGGCGAAAATGGTGGATCCGGATCCCGTTTCCCGGGGCGCAGCGGAAGTTTAAAATTTTGCATCGGGAATCATTCAATACATCAAAAATAATACAATAAACCATACATAGGATGTTTATCGATTGTTACCTTGCTGGCGTCTAGGCGCCTGGCTCCAACCAGATTCACAGGGAATTCTGGCTCGAAATGTAGGCGGCGGTAGATCCTCCTAATCAGGTCCACTACCGGAAACAAGAATCCTCCATTTGTCTGCACTAGAAGAGCTGAAGAATTTTGCCACGGACGGAATCACCTCGAAAAGACGATCGGAACTAGTCCGATCACGACGGCGGAGGGGCGGCGGTCGTGAGGTGGTCCCGGGAGAGGGGGCGGCGCTTGTGAGGTTGGAGGATAGGGTTGATGTGTGTTCAAGTTATGATTGTAGCCCTAGGTCATATCAACATATAGACCTATGATGGGCTTGAACCGGCCCATTGGACTTGGGTCAAGCCCAGGTCCATATGAACATTCGGTTCATTTAAATCACTTTTCATCATAACTCCGATCGACGATAAGATCGGACCAATCGACTCAGTTTCCAAAACTGAATATTATGATGCAAAAAACAATTTTTCAGATCACCTAGTCCAAAATTACAGTTTAGTCCCTCAACTTTGGGAAATCGCAATTTGACCCCTGTTGACCTTTAGGAAGTCGCACTCTCTAAAATTCTCCTCCTACGCTCAACACATTGAGCTCAGTTTCCGTGCAGGAATCGTGAATCCAGTACTTGTGTGACCCTCAATGGTTCAGGGATACAGCTAGTCGTGGGCCCACAACCATTGTGACTCCGAAATCATAATTTCGGACTTGCCCATCGGATCATGGTAAAGGGCTTAGCAACATCGCCCCTTGATCCCCTACGTATCACTGATAGTTCCTGCAAGAACTAGTTGGTCGTGGTTAACGTACAGTACGGTCCTTTCAACACATATATCCCGATCAGATCACCGACCATTGGTAAATCGAGAGTCGCTAAAGATCCGATAGCTATGCATACATCTTGGAGATCAAATAGTGACATCGCGAGTGTTACTAGGTAAGCCGATTTACCTAAAACACATCCAGTACTCTGGACAAAGATTAAACATTATTACCTCCTCAGATAACATAGGATATCCATGCATGAAAGCGAGCGGTGAATCCTCGACAACGAAACATCGACTCCTACATGCATCGGGACCTCACCCAATCCCGCCACCTAATGACCCCAAGTGAGTCGGTAAACGGGTCAAAGTGAGGCGCCTATCATGAAGAGTCTCAATGACGTTTCGAGTAGTGAGGACTAATCAGTACAACCAAGACCTCGGACTTATCCACTCGACAAATAGTAACCACTTGGAAAGTCCGAACGGGGTAGTTCGATAGATCACCAGGTCACTATCCATCTGCATGCTAAGAACATCACAATGTTCCCTACCAATGAAACATGGTACTTCACATCGTAGATGCTAGTCTCAAGCTCGGGCGGCCTTATCCTCATTTTGACGGCCCAATCGACTAGGAATGAATTCAGAATACACAGTGACTATTAGATGTGTTTCATGATAGCCATCATATCCACTATCACATCAAACATACACTATGGTGCATTCTAGGTCTTTATCCAACACAATTGTTAACATTATAACATAATGAAAATAAAGAATGCCATAAAATAAATGCGTATTTCATAAATAAAGATCGTTATACACAAGATTCTATAAAACCCACACGCCATAAGTTGGATAGTTGGGCATCTACTCTAACATATTCTGTCCCTTCTGATGGTTGTTTGAGCTTTCGTCGAAGGCTGGTTCTGACAAATCTGATTTATTTTAATGCGAGAAGCGCATTGCAGTAGATACAGTGTCCATCCTGGTGCAAGGAATATGTATCATGCCTTGAAGCAGCATTACTGGTGGGTTGGTTTGAAGAGTGATGTTGCTGATTTTGTAGCCCGTTGTCTGAATTTTCAGCAAGTCAAGGCTGAGAGGATGAGACCTGGTGGTTTGTTGCAAAGCTTAGAGGTGCCCCAATGGAATTGGGAGCACATAGCTATGGATTTTGTCACGCATTTTCCTCGTTCCAACAGACGTTGTGATGTGGTTTTGGGTGGTAGTTGACAGATTATCGAAGTCTGTGCACTTCGTTCCCTACAGCATGACTTATTCTTTGAAGAAGATGGCGAAGCTGTACATAGATTTTGTGGTGCGGTTGCACGGTGTGCCTGTTTCGATTGTTTCAGATCGTGATCCTAGATTTACTTTCAGGTTTTGGAAGAGTTTGCAGACAGCTTTGGGAACCAGATTGGCGATGAGTACGGTGTATCATCCCCAGACAGATGGTCAATCTAAGAGGACTATCCAGATATTAGAGGATATGTTGAGAGCTGTTGTAATGGACTTTAGTGGTAGCTGGCAAGATTCGTTGTATTTGGTTGAATTTTCCTACAATAACAGCTATCAGGTCACGATTGGGATGTCACCATTTGAAGCTTTGTATGGTAGAAAATGCAGATCTCTTGTATGTTGGAAAGAAGTGGGGGAGAAGCAGCTTTCTTCTCCAGAGTTTGTGCTGTAGATGAGAGATCAGGTGGATTTGATTCTCCAGAGAATGAAAGCTGCACAAGATCGCCAAGCTAGTTATGCGAATAAGAGGCGTAGGCCTTTAGAATTTGAAGTTGGTGATCTAGTTTTCCTTAAGGTTTCTCCTTTTCAGTGTTATGAGATTTGGTCTCAAGGGAAAATTACCTTCTCGTTATGTTGGACCATATGAGATCTTAGATAGAATTGGTCCTTTGGCTTATCGTTTGCTGTTGCCACAAGATTTGTCCTCATTACATGATGTGTTTCATGTTTCGATGCTGAGGAAGTATGAGCCAGATCCCTCTCATGTGTTGAGAACTGACGAGGTGGAGTTAGATCGGACTTTGAGTTATGTGGAATATCCCTTGCAGATCTTGGATAGAAAATAGAAACAACTGAGGAATAAGACAATTCCCTTGATAATGGTTCAATGGAGCAAACATGGTAGAGAAGAAGCTACGTGGGAACTGGAAGAAAAGATGCAGCGTGAATGGCTGCATCTGTTTGATTGAGTGTTGTATCAGATTCCAGTCGTTGGTTCTTTGTTATTTCCTAGTAGATGTTTGCTTATGTTTGTTTCCCCAGTTATCTTGAACTCTTGATTTGGAGTTGATTGATTTCAAGGACGAAATCCTGTTTTAGTAGGGGAGAGATGTGAGACCCGAAAGTTTAGAAGGATTAATTGAGTTAATTAATCGGGTTTTATTGAATTCAGATTTGAGTGAACGAATCTGGATGATCAGCTTTGAGTCGATATGCTTGGAGAAGCTATCGGGTTTTGTATAAGTCCTTGGAACAGATCTGGAGGGTTAGAGTTTGTTGCGGGATCTGTTGTCACTGAGCAGAAGAGAGTGCGCTAGCTTGTGTCAGCAGCGAGTAGCTAAACTACGTCGTTTGAATTAGTTGGAACGACATCGTTTTGGTTTAGTGGGCGAGACTTAGCAGTGAGCAGCGTTGGTCTTCAGATTTGATAGAGATCAAGTTTTAGAGAGCGACTCCGTTTTGGGGTTCAGATTCCTTGTGCACTAGCGATTCAGATCTGAGTAGCGGGTGACGTGTCCAGTTGCGATAGTGGACTTGTGCGACGTCGTTTGAGTGAGTTGAGATCTGTTTGCTCTAGAGAGATCTGTTGAGAGATTCAGATCCGAGCGGGAATATCAGCTTTGTTCCTTAAGTTGTCGGTGATATCTGTTCAGCAAGCATAGGCAGATTTGAGTATTTAAGAGGACTTGGTCTTCGTTGCCTTGTATTTTTTCTAGACATTTAGAATATTTCCCGATTGTTGAACTCTGTCGCGATACCCTAGCTACTGTTCACTGAACCTTATCTTCTCCGATTGCCGACGGTAGATAGCTCCGATTTAAGTGAGAGTGGCAGCGTTGGACTCCTCTTGCTAAGACGCTTCGTTTGGTGCTGCTTTTGGACGCTTGCTTGAAGCTGGTGAGGTGTGCTAAGACATATCCCTTGTGTATTCGGTTAGAGTTCCGTCCTAGCTTGTTGGGGTAAGTGTTCAGATCCTACTTTGTGTTTGTTTAGAGCTCTCTGTTGTGATAGAGGGGTAGTATAGCGCTGGTCGAGTTCATAGCTCCCAGCTATTGCTTTCTTGTGTTTCGGTTCTTGAGTATTTGCTTATGATGGCTTAGCAGGTGTGAGATCTGTGTTGCTCGGGACCCTGTTGTAGTAATTGTAGCACAGAAGACTTGAGGTGCGGATGTGAGCTTGTTTTACAACTTTGGATTGAGCATGGGTGATTATGCTTGTTGCTGTGTATGCTTTGCGTAATGTATATGTTTCTGTGTTGATCATTGCATTAGTTGCATACACGCATTTATCTCTTGATCTCCGATCTGCTGAAGCCGTGCCTTGTACCTTTTCTCTGAGCGTACCAGGATGCTGTTGAGGCCAAGCGGGTAACTCCCGTACCTCATCTCCCTGCTGGGATATGTTAGCCACTATGAGCAGAGTGGGTAGCTCCCACATCTCATGAGTTAGGCAACATCGGGTTGAGCTATGTGTTGCATCTGGTGTCGTGTGTTGAGACGAGTAGGTAGCTCCCATATACTCACACACCCCATGGCCACTGTTAACTGTTGTTCAGTTGTATCTGTTCTTGATCAGCTTTGAGATTTCTTGGCTCCCTTCCGTTGGTTGTAGCCTTCTGTTGTTCTCAGCTGTTCATGCATAGCATTTGCATATTATTTGTTGCTTTCCATTTGCTGTTTTGTGTTTCTCTCCGTACTGGGGTTTGACCCCATGTCCCTCTGGGGCTGGTATTTTTTTCCTGTATGTGTTTTTAGGTTACCATGGTTACTGTGTGGGTCGTGTATTAGACCCAGCTGGTGGTGTCCCAGGAGGTGGTTAGAATTTGTTGCTTTCCATTTGCTGTTTTGTGTTTCTCTCCGTACTGGGGTTTGACCCCATGTCCCTCTGGGGCTGGTATTTTTTTCCTGTATGTGTTTTTAGGTTACCATGGTTACTGTGTGGGTCGTGTATTAGACCCAGCTGGTGGTGTCCCAGGAGGTGGTTAGAGTTTCCTAGTTAGCATATAGCATATATGTATAAGCACTGTTAGCCGGGGAGTGCCCTGTGCTTTATTGTATTTCGGTTGCTTTATGTAGTGCTTGTATCTGTTGAATGTTGTACTATTGTACTGAGTTATTTTAATTACTGGGATATTTTGAGTATTACTGTGACGTCCCAAGCCCATGGGGTCACGTAATTGAACAATAAAAGAAAATAAGGGTTGAATGGAATTCCTTATAAGCTGTATTTCTTATAACTAAAAAAATTTTCGAAACATAACAACAATATGGCGCCAAGTACTGGAACAGCTGAAACAAATTTCTCAATAATAGATTTCGTACAAATGCAAAATGCGACATTACAACTTCGGAAATTCTATATGAATTTACTATTCTTGTAATAGATCTAATACAGACTTGACAAAATATCAAAAACAACAACAGCTGCTGCAGAAACATCGGCCTTGGATAAACACAATCACCACAGCTGATTCAACTACTGCCTCCCGTCTGCCCCATCTCTGTCCCACCTGCACCATTTTAAAGCTAATGAGCCTAGGGCTCAGCAAGTAAAATCTGAGGATAACAAAATCACTAATGCAGGCAGACGTCTGAACATAACATAGCTTAACATAACATAGTTTAAAGGAAGTCATTCATCGTAAACTTTCTTAAACATTCTTTCGTAAACTTGGAAATGGGGAAGATGACCCAGATCCCTTTCATTATTTTCTTGTGATTTATTGCTTAGAAGCTCTCCTTAGGTCCGTTATGCACTTGATCAAATGAATACTGATATCAGCCTTAGCATATAGCTCATTGTGAAGGGGCAACCGACATCTGGACGACTGCTCACCCTTCCTTTATGAGAGGGCAACTGACATCTAGACAGCTGCTCACCCCTGCATTGTATGTTATCTTTGCCATAAATCTTAAAATCTGAACATTTTCTTCCTTTAAACTCATAACTGGTTGAAATCATATTTTTAAATCAACATCCTGGTTCACTGTGCTTCGTAACTTCTTTCTTTAAAATCTCTTTAAAATCTTTTGCTGAGTATCGGGTTCGACTACTGGAACTTAACGCTGAAATAAAACAGGAGTGACTAAAGGAGACTGTACTGGAAAACAAAACAGATCTTTACTGTACAAGGGTATCGCTAAATGAAAACATATTTTGCTAAAGGAATAGTATCGCTAACGCTATTGTAATTCAGTTGCCGTTGGTCAACTCAGATGTCAAGGCAAAAACAGTGTTTGGAAAATAAACAGTTGCGACATGGTCAAACAGATGTCAACGCAACTAGGTTGGTCAACTCAGTCGTCAACGCAACTTAAATACAGACCTTCAGATGTTGAACAAACCAACAGCTGAATATACTAAAGCAACAACTGAAATGTAACTGCTGATTTTAATAGGAACCAAAATCTGAAGTGTAGTGAAACTCAAAGCTGAATTGAATACTACTGATTTATGTAGGAAACCAAAATCTGATTAAGTACTTGGTGATGTAACATCTGAACGACTTCCAACGCTATCAGTGCTGCTTATCAAACCAGAAACAAGTCCCGATTCAACCAGCATCACCGATTACCTGGCATCAAATCCAGACGCTACCATTCACCAGAAAAGAACATTTCTTGAACATACAACCTCCTGACTACTCAGCATTTTAAAACAACATCTTCATCTCCATCTCAGCACTCTGTAAAAACTTTGAGACATAAACATAACTTTGAACCCAATCATTCTTTCATTTTCTTAAACATGCTTTAACATGATCATAACTTATCTTTAACGTAAACAGGCAAGCAACGCATATTGAAAAGAACAATATATAGTTTAAAATGGCGTAGCAAGAATCAGCTTTTACTTGCCTTAATACTGAGAAACGCAAGAGCAGCTGGTCTCAACAGGAGTTCTTCACAAGCACCACCACGAGCCTTCTTCTAAAATTTTAGGGAGAAAGAAAGGAACTCTGGACAACAATGAAACTTCCCATTCCCTAAAAACAATCATATACGAGATATGATTTGTAGTAGGTAATTACACTCGAGTAGGCATGGATATCTTACCAAACCATGTCCTTTTTGAAAGATGTTGCCAAAAACTCCCTACTACTGTTTTCAATTGTGCATTTTACCAAAAAGGTTTTAAAAAGAGGAACTAGATTGTCCAGCTGAAAAAAATTTTCTATTTGAAATCTTTCTCCTGTTCGTGCTCGGGTGACAACTGCCTGGAAACCTTCCGCGTCTTGTTTTCAAATCAACAACTGAAATCATCCTTCAAAACAATTTAAAATGAACTTAAGTCTGAATCTAAAATATCAATATAACCCTTAAAATAGAAAGGATTTAATAAAGTGGTCCTATGGATTTTGGGGTGTTACAATTACAGTATTATAAATTATATGTTTTTAATCAGTCAGGCCAAAGCAAAAAGCCACTTTTGTATGCTTCCGCTATTGTTTTACGTGGTTTAACTCTGTATTGTGCACGAAGCCCGACACAGCATTTCACCCCCAGACAGATGGACAATCTGAAAGGGTGATTCAGACCTTGGAAGATTTACTCAGAGCTTGTATTGTGGATTTTTCAAAAAGCTGGGATTTAAAGCTTCCGTTGGTAGAATTTGCGTATAACAACAGTTTCCAATCCTATATCCAGATTGACCCATATGGATATCTCTATGGTCGCAAGTGTATAACACCTCTTCACTGGGATGAGGTTGGTGAACGTTCTGGTTTAGGACCAGATGTGGTTGAACGAACAGCAAAAGCTGTTAGAAAGATTAGAGAACGCATGAGAGCTGCCTAGAGTAGACAGAAGAGTTACGCTGACAATAGGAGAAGGGAGTTAAGTTTTGAAGTTGGCGACCATGTGTTTTTCAGAGTAGCTCCGTTGAATGGAGTAATGCATTTCGGAAAGAAAAGGAAAGATGAGTCCCAGATATATTGGACCTTATGAGATTCTGGAACGAGTAGGAACATTAGCTTATCGTTTAGAATTGCCCCCGCATCTGTCTGTAGTGCATAGTGTTTTTCACGTATCAGCTTTGAGGAAGTATATTCCCAATCCATCTCATGTACTGAACCATGAGCCAATTCAGTTTGCACCAGATCTGAGTTACGAAGAGAGACCCGAGAGGATTCTTCTTCGAGAGATTAGGAAATTGAGAAACCGTAGTATCCCTATGGTTAAAATACAATGGTCTAACGAAACAGAACGAGAAGCTACGTGGGAGAACGAAGCCGATATGCATAGTATCTACCCATATCTGTTTGGTAAGTAAATTTCGAGAACGAAATTTCAAAAAGGAGGGTAGAGTTGTAGCACCCCAAAATCCATAAGGCCACATCTATGAACCATTTTTATTTTTAAGGAAAAATTGTTAATACGAGCATTCAGATTTCAACTTTGATTTATTTTAATTGTTTAAAAAGCTGATTTCAGATGTGAGATACGACGCAGAAGGTTTCTGGGCAGAGTTCGCCTCAAGCACAAGCTCTAGCAGATTTCAGATTTCGAAAATAAAATGTTTCAAAATTGAGCATATTGTCCTCTTCAAAAATTCTTTGGTAAATTCCTAAATGTAAAACAGTAGATGGGAGTTTTTTTACAAATCTTTCAAAAAGGACAATAGTTGGTAGGAATCCATGCCTACGCGAGTGTTTTACCTAATGCCAATTATATGTAAAACAGTAGATGGGAGTTTTTTTACAAATCTTTCAAAAAGGACAATAGTTGGTAGGAATCCCATGCCTACGCGAGTGTTTTTACCTAATGCCAATTATGCTCTTTTATATAATTGTTTACGTGAAGTTAGAATTCACTTTCATTGTAAAGAAAATATTTCATCTTCTTAAAACTCTCTGGAGCTTGTCGTGGTGCTTGAGGAGGAATTCTGCAGGAACCAGCTGCTTTCGTGTATCCAGTGTTAAGGCAAGTAAAAGCTGATCCTTGCTACACCATTTTAAAGTATATATTGTTTTTCCTCAGTTCTCTTGGCTTGCCTGTTTATGTTAAAGAAAGAGCAACGTTCCAGCATATTTATGGAAAGAAAGATCGGGTTTACTGTTTGTTTTCTATTTCAAAAGAATCCCAGTATGTTTTTTTTAAGCGCAGAGGTTGATGTGTTTTTAAAACATTGAGAATTCAGGTTCTAATTCCTTGAAAGATTATGAACTTCTTCTTGGTGAATGGCGACGTCTGGTCTTGACTCCAAGTAATCGGTGATGATGGTCCAATGGGGATTCTGTTCCGGTTAGATAGGCGGAGCTGGAATTTTTGGTGTCGTCGAGATGTTGCAGCACCAAGTTACATAGCCAAGTCGGTTTTCCTATGTTAGTAAACAGATCCTATCTTTAAGTCTGGAAATCCCATATCAAGTATGCCTTGCAGTTGTCGAATCTGTTTCACTCATATACTATTTCTAAAGTCAAATCTGATTTTCATGCCATTAATGCCATTTCGCTAGTCAAGTATTTTTCTTTAAAGCTAGCAATATATCTTTAGTGAAATCTGTTTTACCCGTTACCAGTGTTTCCATGACCACCTCTGAACCTCGCTAGCATTAGCGCTTCTAAAGTCAAATCTGTTTTACGCTAACGATATTGTTCCTCACATCTGTTTCAACGTTAGCGATACCACTTCTATAGTCAAGTCTGTTTATACGACTAGGATCTGTTTTGTACTAGAGCACTATTTTGTTAGCCAAATCTGATCTTCACTTCAGCGATAGGTCCCCAATAGTCGAATCTGATGCTCAGTGAGATTTAAAAAAAGGAAACCCCGATGAACTTCAAATCTGTTTTCACTCAGACATGAGTTTAAAGGAAGAAACGTTTAGTTTTAAAGGATTTATGGCTTAGATAACAGACGGTCACCATGGAAGGGTGAGCAGCTGTCCAGATGTCAGTTTCCCCTTCACCACGGAAGGGTGAGCAGTCTTTGATAGTGTCGGTTGCCTCTTCATATAGGGCTTCATGCCATAAAGACTGAATTCAGAAGTAACTTGATCAAGTGCCTACGGACCTAAGGAGAGCTTCTAAGCCATAAATCACAAGAAAATAATGATGAGATCTGGGTTATGTCCCGAGTCTGTTTTACGAAAGATGTTCGAGTTAAATTCCTTCCTTTGAACTAAGTTATGTTCATATATGAGATATTTTCCTGCATTAAGTGAATTTGTTATTCTCATATTTTACTTGATGATCCTCTAGGCTCATTAACTTTGAAATGGTGCAGGTGAGACAGATATGGGGCAGACGGGTGGTGGAAGCTGAATGTGGTGATTGTGTTTATCAATGGCCGATGTTTTTCCATGCAGCTGTTGTTGTTTTTGATCTTTTGACAAATCTATATTAGATCCATTACAACAATTATTGAATTCATATAGAAATTCAGATGTTGTAATATTGCACTTTGCATTTTATATCTTGTGGTTCAGATCTGTCTCCGCTAGTTTTTTTTATTTGGCACCAAGTGTGTTTATGTCTCGAAAATTTTTATGTTGTAAGAAATACAACTTACAATATTTCATTTCAGCCCTTCTTTTCTTTTGTTATTTAAATTATTCCAACTACGTTGATGCCCATGGGTGTGGGCGTCACATTATATCCACTAAGAACTGAAGTAATGTGCTTCGAGATGGTATAAGCTGGTATGTCGAAAGACTGTGAGAATATACTTTGAAAAACCAGTGACTGAGTGAACTTGAGAGAGTAAAACTTGCGAGAGACTAAAAAACGACCGAGAGTTTCTCCGCTTGAAATCTTTAGCTATATATACTCTTCCATCTTCAACGGTCATTAATTGAGCCACTAGACACAAACCTTGTTTGCATATTTTCATCGTATCAACGCATTAAATGCTCCATTAATGCTATGCAAAGGTCTGTCTAAAGTTGTCAGAGCTTATTTGACTTTAATACCCAAAATAGGTAATCATCGAATAGATCAACTCTGCGTCCTGCAAAGTATTCTCCAAATAGCTCTGAACTGAGTCTCGTTCATCCACTTTGTCTAATAGGCTTTATGCGATTGAATCTCGATCGTTGATTCCTCTGGAATGTATAGCTGTTAAAATCTGAAGCTCAAATCTGTTTCGGCACTGAGACCTGAAATTTGCTCTCAATGCAACACAACTGTTTAACTATCAAATCTGAGTTCTCTCTTTTACGAAATATCCCCCTTTTTGTCTTCTCTCAATAGAACTACAGTCAAATCTGAAATCTCAGTTAACTGAATCTGTGAGATACCCTGTTCTGATCCGACTTTCTGTTTCTGAGATCTGATATATAAACTCTGAGTGCTCTCATCTGATAAACTATTTTCCCCGTTATATGTACTGTTCCAATATCTCTAATCTTAAACGAATACCTTCAGATCTGATATGTTCTCATCTGATTTGCTCGGATCTGAAATTCTTAACCCGGTATCTGAAAATAACCCAAATACCCAAATTTTATAAGCTCCGATCTGATCTATTCTGAAATCTTCTGAACTGACTCAATATGCTCTGATCTGATATACTCATCTTGATAGCATGACGTTAGATCTGATTTTCTTACTTCCCTCGACAGCGATTACTTAAGTTCCAGATATTAGTCTTACGTTCAGTTCTTAGTCTAGTTTTCGTTATCACCAAAATTTATAAATTTTATCTTAATACCACTCGTCTCATAGCGGCTAACAACTACCCAGCAGGGAGATGAGGAGCACTGTAGCGCCCCAAAATCCTAAAGAACCACAAGTTTATTAGCCTTTCTTTTCTAAGGTCTGATTCGAGTTTGAGCAATCAGATTCTTTCTTTTTTTTTAAGCTTTAGAGCAATGGTCAGAAGGTCCCGGAAGGATTTCGCCCAAGAACAATTTGACGGAATCCAGACTTTGTTCCTTTTGAAAATAAAACAAGGCCTTTGAACGGGGAGTTTTGTTTTTTTTTAATGTATCAAATTACAAATCAAAATAGTAGTGGGGAGTTTTTGTAAATATTTTATAAGAAGGACAAGAGTTGGCACGGCAGCCATGCCTACTCGAGTATTCCCACCTACTACAAATCATTCTCCCTTGTATAAAATGATTTACGTGAGTCTCTGGATTCATTTGGTTGCACTTAAAACTTTTAGTTTCTCTAAAGTTAAGTAGTTTTTCGGTGTGCTTGTGGAGACTTCCAACCGCGATCATCTGCACGTTGCGACCTTCATTCAGGCAAGTAACTTCGATTTCTTGCTGTATTGAGAAAAAAATATTG
>KV018130.1:22738-33874 GCA_001598015.1 Dorcoceras hygrometricum
CAACCAGAACTCGCACTTGGAAAACTTCGCATACAACTGCTGCTCTCTCAACCTCTGAAGAACCATTACCAAGTGCTCCTTGTGCTCCCTTGGAGTCTTCGAGTAAACTAAGATGTCGTCAATAAAAACAATCACAAACTGATCTATGAACTCTCGAAACACACGGTTCATCAGATCCATGAAGACTGCAGGCGCGTTTGTCAACCCAAACGGCATCACCAAAAACTCAAAATGTCCGTACCTCGTACGAAACGCAGTCTTCGCGACATCTTGGTTGTGAGGATTGAGAAGTTAGATTAGTGATTAATTGATTTGATTTGGGATTAATCACGTGTGTTTTGAGGAATTTGTGAAAGGATTGAAGTTTCTGCTGAATTCGAAAGCTGTATCGTTGGTTTAAGAATGAGAAATATCGATTTTTGGTGAAGTCAACGCTGGTCAAAGTTACTGTAGCTCCTGCTGGTGGAATTGGAATCAGCAGATATGGTGACATCAGCGTGACGCGTGAAGATCTGCTGATTTTGGGTGCGTATTGTAGTTGCTGCTGGTAGACATTGCGCGTAGCGTGAGGTTGAACGAGGAAGTGACGCGTGTTAGTCAACATTTTGGAGTGTTGACTATTGATTCAGCAGATGGCTATTGGATTCAGCAGATAAGATGGCGTAGGCGTGACGTAATACTTGCTGCTGGTAGTATTTGCGTTAGGTTGGTTGCTGCTGATCAGCAGGCACGCTTGTGCGAGAGCGTTGAAGCGGCGTCGTTTGAATAAGTGGAAACGCTGCGTTTTGGAGCCTTGTGTTTAGAGATCAGCAGTTGGCAGTTTTGCTTGCTTATATGAAATGGCGTCGTTTGAGTTAGTAGATGCGTCGTCGTTTTGTGTGATTCTCGCGACCAGCAGATGGATTGTTTTGGAGTTAGAGCTGTGGTCAGCAGATGGTTATTTTGCTCGTGCGAGAGCTGTTGTCTGCTGGTTTTGTGCTATGGCGTCGTTTAGATAAGTTGGAACGGTGTCGTTTTGAGGTTCTTTCACGCGAATGCTTTTGTTCGCTTCTGCTGATTTTATTGAAGAGAAAGTGTTAGTGTCTGCTGATCGTTACCTGCTGGTTTTGTCGGCTGCTTAGATAATCAGCAGATGTTGGATTGGAGAGATTATAAGTAGAAGTGTCGTTCGACACTTAGAATATTTTGAACCAGCCAAATTTTATCTCTTCTTCTCCAACCCTCGTCGAACTACTGTTCACCGAGACTTTCTTCCCTAGATTTCCATCGCATCCAGCCTTCGTTGTTGGAGATCTTTGTGGCGCTGAGTTCCCCCTGCTTAGCTCTTTCGTTTGCTACCCATTTGAGAAGTTGGATTTCGCTGGAGGTGGAAACGCGTAGCTGCTGGACTTCGAAGGTTTTGAGGAAAGTCTGTGCATGCGTTCTTCTGCTAGCGTGAGCTTTTGGGTGAGCAATTCTTGTGGTTTGAGCTCAGTTTTTAGTAGTCTAAGTCTGCGTAGAAGTGTAGAATTTGAATGAGCTTCTGGCAGTAGGCTTAGCGTGATTATGATTAAGAATTGAGCTAAGATTTTAGCCGTGTTTTAACAGATTTCAGCTTCCAGGAAGTGTCCTGCTGCTTGGTGTGAAACAGGAGGAATCTGTTAGGTAAATTGAAGAGGAAAAGGTACGAATTGAGCAGCTCTTAGCGGTTGAGCGTGAGCATGGCTGTTCTTCGATGTTGAGAATTGCTGCTATGTGATTTACGTGGAACAGTTTGATGAATTGATTGAGCTGTTTATTCTGTTTGCACGTATTATGAATTGTATGCATTATGCATTGATTTAGAATGGCATTATAGACTGGTCTAGCTATCCGATTTCTTGATAGCCCTCATGCATTCATAGCATTGATTTGTAGCATGTTGCATGTTTATCTGCTTTGATAGCTCTTCGTACTGAGGCTTGACCTCGTATTTTTTTCCTGCTTTGTCTTGTTTGGGTCTGCGTGCCCATTTGCAGGAGCTTTAGGTAACCAAGCTGGGCAGAGTGGAAGTTCAGCTGGTCGATCCCCTCATCCTTGAGTCCCAGTTTACTTATGATATGTATTGAACCGGGGGATGCCCCGTGTTTTATTGTATTTGGGGATCTGTCTTTTGAGTAGATGTTATGTGGTTACTTGTTGTCGGAGTTTGAGTTAAATTATATTTTGAGTATTGAATATTTTGAATGTATGATTTGAAGTTCAGGCCCATGTTATTTCGAAAAATTTTTAAGCCCTGATTTTAGCTTCCGTGTTTATGCGCTTATTATGTGTTAATTGTTAGTAATTAGCACGGGGCCTGACAAAAATACTGTCCCGATATCTGAAAGCTCCGTTGCTAAAATAACCCGATATCTGAATAGTTGATCTAAATACCAGAATCTGATTCCGTAGCATTTTAATCAACATCTGAATACTCGATATGTGATCTACTGTCCTGAGAGCTGAATATACTTTTCTCCAACAACGTAACTGATAACTGAGACGTCTGTTTGTCCAGAGTGTTTCCTTAAATCCAATTCTTGTCTTATTTTTGTTATCACCAAAACTTATTAATTTTATCTTAACAATTTCCCCCTTTTTGGTGATGAAAAACTTAGCAGCCTTATGACTTATATAGAGAGGCAAAAATAAATTGCTTCAAATCTGCTAAAATTTTATAAACGAAATATGTTGAGTACAAAAGGTTTGTACAACAAACTGGAAATACAAAAAACTGATTATTTCCTCCAAACCAGTATTCAGCACTCCTCCTCTGAGGTCCACCACCACTGCTGAAATGTCGTTTTCTAGAAGATCCACTCCTATCACCTCTACTACCACCAGAACCTATGTCTTTATCATCCGAAGGAGGCTGCTACTACTTTCCCCCTTTTTGGCATCACCGCCCCGATTGATGTAGTCAACAAGGTAACCAAGCTGGGTGGAAAGGTTAAGATGATTTTCTTGTGCTTGCGCATGGAAATCTAGCGAATCACTTCGAATTGTAGCAAGCCGCTCATCCAGTTCCTTAAATAATTCAGCTTTCTGCTCTTTGACCTCCTTCCGAACATCAGCAACATCTGTCGTTAAGAGCACTCCCTGAGTTCGAACGGCCTTCTTAAATTCATTCAACTGAACTGATAAAACATTTATCTCATTCCGTACGTCCTGACAAACACTCTTGAGAACACCTCGAAAGGTTTGATCTTGCTGAGTGAACGCGTCAGCAAAGGCTGTCTCCAGATGCGTGACCTGAGATAAGTTAATGTGCCCAAGATTTTCAATGCCACGCTGGGTTCGCGCTTGTCTATCATATAGCTGAGATATAGATTCACGGATCTGAGCAAATGATTTTGAGAAATTTGGTGGAGTGATAGCAGTAGTCGGTGGTAGAGTTGGAGCAACAGCTGTCTCGATACCAAGAGGAATATCTTCTGAAGTAAAATGCACAGGGGTATCCACATGAACATCCATTAAATCATGACTGGAGGAAGAGCTTGAACTAGAATCTGATCGCTGATTACCATCCTGATCAAAAGCTGTATCTGTAGGAATATAATCTAGTGCGACCTGTACAATCGGCTCTACAGTATCCGCAATAAGATCTGGGTCTCCCTGTACAAGTGGTTCCTGTGCCGTATGGTCAACTGAATCAGATGTACACAAGTCAGGGTGTTTATAAGAAATGAATTCCTCAGATCTTGGTGAAGGAGAGCGTATACAGTCAGCTCATCGGAACCTGAAGAAGAGTTCTGTACAACTGAATGTGTAACAGAAGTTTCAAGATAACTAACAAAGCAATTTGTATCTCTACCCTGTTTGAAGATGCTGCAAAAACCAGTCGGAAGCTTCTCGAAAATATCTACAACTGAAATCTGAACAAAAATGTCCCTGCAAAAATTGACAGTCCCAACCGGGTGCAAAACTCCAGTTAATGAAAACTGATACAAACATCTGCCCATCGTTTTCGAAACAGCTTGTGAAAATCACTAACTGGCGGAAGAGTATCTACATACGAAAGCTGAGGCAAAATTTCACTACAAACGATTTTCCGGGGTATAGGCTTCCAATAATCACCACATTCTTCAATGACCCAAGATCCATTGACTAGGATCAATTCTAATCCAGCAAGAAGACTTAGTATTGGTGTTTGATCGGGCGATCACAGCACCACGATCATGTTTGGCACCTTTAAATAATCTTGAGCAACACGTCAGTTCCCACTGTAAGCCGTGTTCCCGCATCTGTGTCTTCAACTCCTCTAAGACAAACATATGAAGATTAGACAACATATCCAGTACCTTAAGGTCAATGGCTGAAAAAGACTGTCCAGAAATAAAATTTGAACGTCTAGTCTGCAGAAACTTTCGAAGCAACAACTCTCTGTACTTGATCAGTATATACATTCGCCGCTGAAGAGCTACTCTGGTCGAATCTGTCTCTGCCCATATCAGAACTTGTTCTTCCTTGGCATATATATCCTCATCTGACTTGAGAGCAAGTAAACGATGGAGACTGAAAGAATTAAAGAATTGCTCAAGTTCATCTATAATCTTTTCCCGAAACTGTATAAGAAGCTCTATATCTGCACAAATCAAAGAAAATATCTCACGGGCCGGATGCCCCTTTATCGGATCTCTCTCGTGAAGGGGTGCCTTCCCCTTGTCAGCAACTGGAATCTTAGGAAGACAGGCCTTGTACCAATCCCCTTCATTGAATCCCCTGATTGTGATATTGCGTCCAAACTGTATCTTAGTGATTTCTCCAACAGTAGAGGGTAACACTGAACCATGAGGAATTGTAGCCAACAACTCATCAAGAGACATAGACTCCTCATCAGTAGTCTGAACAACATCTGATATTTCTGTTCCTTGATTCTTCCCCGTCTCCTCTATAGGTTCTTCCACAAAATAGGCAGCTGAAAGATCACATTGGCTCACAGTCTCCTCAGATTTCTGGACTATCTGTTCCCCAACGTCTGTTTCACCTGCATCGGCTTCCATCCGAGTGGTGTCTGCTAGAATTTGCTCAATAATAGTTTCCACATCATCAGCAGTAAGCTCATTATCCTGTTGCTCTACAATCTTCTCTATTTAATCTACTCCAGTGATCTCCAGTTCCAACAACTTTGCGGTTTCAACAGATGTGTCTAAAACGGGTTCCTCTACAGTTGGTTCCTTCTCAATAGTTTCATCATCAGAACCTGGTTCCAATCTTAACTTCCTCTTCGGGGCTTTGCGTTTTGGCGCAGGAGGCACATCAAAAATTGGTGCAATGATTTGGAGTGGAACAGCCTCTTGTGCCACTGTCACAAGCGCTGAGTCCTTAGCTACGTCAGCAGCTTTTCCAACTAGAGTCCTCTTTCTCTTCACAACCGGTTCCACAACAGCAGCAACTGGTCTTTTCCTAGACATATCCTTCTTCATGGGTGTTTTCTTCACCCGAGGCTCATCCTCCACGTCCTCAACATCAATTTTGTTGTTGATAGCAATATACCTGATGACAGTTTTGGCAAACCGGTTCCACAACAGCAGCAACTGGTCTTTTCCTAGACATATCCTTCTTCATGGGTGTTTTCTTCACCCGAGGCTCATCCTCCACGTCCTCAACATCAATTTTGTTGTTGATAGCAATATACCTGATGACAGTTTTGGCAGTCAAAATTTTGAGAGGAGGAAACTCCTTAGAATCACCCAACTCCAGGTCCGGTACATTCTTCAACAAAGTACAAATTTGTACCGCATATCCTTTGGCTTGCCTAGACCCAGGCGTTACCATGACCTTGAAGATATTAAATAGTAGTCTGCCCCAGTTGATTTGGACTCCTCCATTGATAGCAGACATCATCAAAAGCGCTCATGAGTGACCGCATCGAAGGACTCAGCCTTCACAGTAACCGATTTGGCCAGAATATCATTCAACAGCCTGAATTCAATTTTCATTTCCCGCTTCTTGTAGGAAGTGCTCAACTGTTCACCATTAAAATAGAACTCACTTCTCGCATCAAATACTAAATCTTTTGGTACCTCATGCATATCCGTCAGTCCTTCCATCGGTAAGTCAAAAGTCCTTGCAAACAGCTCTTCTGAAATTTCCACTGGTTTCCCTTGTACGGTACTGACAACCTGTCCGTCCCTCACTGAAGCGTTTTGAAAGAACTCTACCAGAGTAGCTTCATAAATGGCCGAAGAACAACCTAGAAACCCATTAAGGCCGGAAGAAATGAGAGCTTCAAACATAGCCACCATGCCCTCGTTGTCCATTCCGAGGACAGAGGCAAAGTAGACTTGGTTGATGTTGCTGATGAGAGAAGATGCCATTACTGAAGATTGGTTGAAGAAATATACGCCAGAAAAATATCTGCAGAAAGAACACACAACGAGCAAGAACACAAGTATGCTGGAGAGTAAATTTGCGCAAAGTAAGTGTTAGGGTAGGAAGTGACGCCGTAATATAAACGAAGAATGCGAAAAGGTAATAGAGAGAAAATGTGGATGTGACGTTTTGCATGATGACAACCACACGTCAATCATCCAATGGCGCAAATAAGATTTTGAAAATATTGTGAAATGATTTTGAAAAGATTTTAAAATGATTTGAAATTTTAACCGAGAGGGTGAAGTATGCGAAAAGGTAATAGAGAGAAAATGTGGATGTGACGTTTTGCATGATGACAACCACACGTCAATCATCCAATGGCGCAAATAAGATTTTGAAAATATTGTGAAATGATTTTGAAAAGATTTTAAAATGATTTGAAATTTTAACCGAGAGGGTGAAGTAAAAGAGATAACTAGCTCCAAAAACTTAACAAGTCACAACCTTAGGATCTGTTTTGATGTGTCAGCAGGGGTATTACGAGATCTGACCATGGATAAGCATCAACTGTGTATACATGACATATGAGTGAATCTAGATCTCACATATTCAGCCGACTCAGCACTTAATAATTCAGATCCCTTGTTCCCCCTGAATCTGAGGTTCTCCCAAGTCTGATATTTTATCAAAACTGAATTCCACGATGTTCCACCTGAAGTAGACTCAGATTCAACAAAAACAGAAGCTATACAACCTGCAAATTTTGTTAGTGCACCGAAAAGTCAAGGCAATTATAAGAGAACCAAAATGTTTCTAAAATAAGAAAACTTAGCGTCTGGTAGAGGCTTTGTGAAGATGTCAGCTACTTGCTGCTCAGTCGACACATACTCCAGCCTGACGTCCTTCTTGAGTACATGATCTCTTATGAAATGATGCCTGATGTCGATGTGCTTTGTTCTAGAGTGCAACACTGGATTTTGAGTAATCGCGATGGCACTGGTGTTGTCACAGAGAATGGGTGCTTCAGAAGCATTAACGCCGTAGTCCTTCAGCTGGTGTTGAATCCATAAAATCTGAGCACAGCAGCTGCCAGCAGCTAAGTACTCCGCTTCAGCTGTGGACGTTGCAATAGATGTTTGCTTTTTACTGAACCAGGAAATCAGTAGATCTCCCAAGAATTGACAAGTTCCACTGGTGCTTCGTCGATCAATCTTAAATCCTGCGTAGTCTGCATCATATAACCGATTAGTTGAAAGCTGGAGTCTTTGGGATACCAAAGACCCACATTGGAAGTTCCTTTTAAATATTTCATGATCCGTTTCACAGCTATGTAATGTGATTGCTTTGGCTCCGCCCGAAATCTAGCACATATACAGACAGCAAACATGATGTCTGGTCTGCTAGCTGTTAAGTAAAGCAGGGAGCCTATTATAACATGATATAGAGATACCTCAATGACAGATCCATCTTCGTCTTTGTCTAGCTTGATTGATGAGCTCATTGGGGTCGCAGCTGCTGAACAGTTGTCCATGCCAAATTTCTTCAGCGGTTCTTTCGTATACTTGGCTTGGTTAATGAAAATTCTATTTTCCAGCTGTCTAACTTGTAATCCCAAAAAGAACGTTAGCTCTCCCATCATGCTCATCTCGAATTTGTCCTGCATTAACTTAGTAAATTTCTGGCACAATTTGGGTTTGGTTGACACAAATATTATATCATCAACATAAATTTGCACCAGAACATGATCAGATTTCACAAAATTAAATAGTTTCTTATCAACAATGCATATTATGAAATCATGCTCGATAAGAAATTTTGAAAGTGTATCATACCAAGCTCTGGGTGCTTGTTTCAACCCATATAGAGTTTTATCCAATTTGTAGACGTGGTTTGGATATGTATGATCTACGAAGCCAGGAGGTTGTGCAACATACACTTCCTCTGTTAGGATGCCATTAAGAAATGCACTCTTAACATCCATTTGAAAGACTTTGAAGTCTTTGTATGCAGCATATGCTAAGACATGCGAATAGCTTCTAATCTAGCCACAGGTGCATGTATGATCTACGAAGCCAGGAGGTTGTGCAACATACACTTCCTCTGTTAGGATGCCATTAAGAAATGCACTCTTAACATCCATTTGAAAGACTTTGAAGTCTTTGTATGCAGCATATGCTAAGAACATGCGAATAGCTTCTAATCTAGCCACAGGTGCAAAAGTCTCATCAAAATCTATTCCTTCCATTTGCCTAAATCCCTGAGCAGCTAGTCTAGCTTTGTTTCTTGCTACTACTCCATCTTCGTTTAGTTTATTCCTAAAGACCCATCTAGTTCCTATTACTGAATGATTAGAAGGTCTAGGTACAAGTTTCCATACGTTGTTTCTCTTAAACTGATTAAGTTATTCCTGCATATCATCTATCCATCTTGGGTCAGCTAAGGCTTCTTCCATCTGCTTAGGTTGTATATGCGATATGAATGCTGAATCAAAATGATCATGCAATAGCTGGCCTCGTGTGCGAACAGGTGAGTTAATGTTACCTTTGACCTGCTCAGGTGGATGATTTCTATTCCACCGGAGATCAGATCCAATTGGATTTGCTCCTTGTTCCATTTGAATATCTGGCTGGATGGTAGCAACTGGATCATCTGGCATCAGTTGATGATTCGCGTTTATGGCTTGTGCTTTAGATTCCAGTTGTCGTGATTGGGATTACAGACTTAATTAAATTCATTTCTTCTATAAGATGTTGGTCTGGAGACCAATCGATGGGATGCGCTCGCATCTAGTGCATCGGATGTTGGTCGATGTACTAAGACATCTGTTTGCGCAACATCTGTTTGAACAGCATCTTGAGCATTCGTCGCTTCAGCTCCAGCACCTGGCACACTTGGAGAGATATGATCCTGTGTTGAGTCAACGTTAGTCAAATCGATGACTACTGGATTTCCCGTCAGATCTTGTTGAGCATAGTAGTGCGGTGTGTCCAGCGCTGGTTGTATCTCAGATGAGTATCTTTGTTGTGACACGTCATCATCTGATTCATCAAGACTTGTTGATTCCAGACGTGTGTACAAATCATTGAGGCTCGCAGTTGAGTGAGATCTGAAGCTTGTTTCATCAAAGACAATATGTGCCGATTCTTCAACTGTCAGACTTCGATTGTTGAAAACTCGATAAACTTTGCTTACAGCTGAATAAACTAGGAATAGACCTGCATCAGATTTTGCATCGAAAGCTGTTAGGTGCTTATTACCATTATTATGAATGAAGCATCTGCACCCAAACACCCTGAAATATGATATATCAGGTTTTTTTTTGCCACTCCAGATCTCATATGGGGTTTTTCCGTGCAACTTATTAATCATAGATCTGTTCTGCGTGTAGCAAGCTGTATTAACTGCTCTGCCCAGAATTTTTGCGAAATTCCGGAATAAGCAATCATAGATCTAGCTGTCAGGCCTCGTGCACAACACATAGTTAAATCATGTAAAACATAGCGGAAGCACTTTAAAAAGTGGTTAAAATTTTTCGCTTTTGGCCTGACGAAGAAAACATAATTTTAAAATACCACAATACCTCAAAATATCCCAGTTGGTAAAAATACACAACGCTAAAAGCCATAATACAACAGTACAACATTAAACAAGTATCAGTCAACTAATACAACAACTGAATACACAAAGCACATGACACACCCCGGCTAATAGAACTGATACATATATGCTATATGCTAACTGGGACACTCTACACACCTCCTGGGGCACCTCCAGCTGGGTCAACTCCAAGACCAGCGGAATAATCTGGGAGACCTGAACAACAAGCAGGAAAACAAAACAACCAGCCCCAGAGGGACATAGGGTCAAACCCCAGTACGAAGAGCTACATAAAACATCAATGAAATACAGCATGCAATGTATTATGTCGTGCAAATTCATGAGCGGTACAAAGAACATCGGTAACAACCGGAAGGCCAAACGAACGGTAACAACAACTGTGACACATCACCGAGTCTCGGAAGCTACCCGATCGCACCCAATGGAAAATAGAGTGGCTCATCGCCGCACCTACACGGGAGCCACCCGCCAGGTCGCACGGTATTGCAAGTGGACCATGTTGGCGAAGTGGCGGATCCGGATCCCGTTCCAGGGGGTGCAGCGAATGTTTCAAAATTTGCCCCGGAAACGTTCAATACATAAAAAATATAATGCAATAAAACATACATAGATGTTTTAGAGCGTTACCTTGCTGGCGTCTAGGCGCCTGGATCCGACCAGATTCACAGGGATAGGCGGCGGTAGATCTCATAATCCGGTCCACGACTGGAAACAGGACTCCTTCGTCAGTCTGCACTAGAAGAGCTGACGAATTTGCCACGAACGGAATCTCCACGACAAAGTGATCGGAACAAGTCCGATCACGACAAGTGTGAGACCTGGAAATTGTATTAAGGATTAGTTGTTGAATCAATCGGGTTTTAGTGATTTCTGGTGATTCAGATTTCATTTTGAATGTTTGGGGTTGCATTTTCGGGTCGCAAATCGTATTTGGAACAATTCTGGAAATTTCGATATTTTCGAATTTTGGGTGAAATCTGGTGGCAGATCTCATGACGTCAGCAACATGTGTTGTCGTCATGTGGATGACGTAAGCGTTGCTATTGAGAGATCTTTCAGTGAATCTGTTAGCAGATTTGATGACATCAGCATCGCGTGGTTGCTTAGCGTGGATAACGTAAGCGTTGCTGGTTTGAGTCTTGTTGGAGAAATCTGTTGGCAGGTCTCATGACGTCAGCAGCGTGTGTTGTCGTTGTGTGG
>KV018131.1:78764-107087 GCA_001598015.1 Dorcoceras hygrometricum
AATGAACTCCTTCGATTTTCTAAAATTCTTTTAAAATGTTTTGCAAGCTTTTTGCTTAACTTAAGTCCGAGTTACCAGACTTAAGAATATCTCAGTTATATTCAAACTTCTCGGCCAACTATATATGTGCGGAAAATGACCGATCGATTTGTGAACAGTAAATAAACACAAGTAATATAATCGTGCGTAATGTAAAAGATAGAGATCAGAGTTTGTTTCTGGAAGTTCGGACTTCAATGTCCTACGTCTCCCCTTCTTCCTCCTCGGAAGGTATCACTAGAAGACTTTGATGAGAGTAGCCTTTCTACAAACACCCGATCCCGTAACCCGCAGCTACGAGAACTCCTAGTATCTCACAACGACAATCCAAGCAGGCGCAGCTGCTGGTTACAACACTTTAGTGTTTTCAAACGGCTTTTTGAGAAGCTCGTTTGTTACAGACTCAATCAAATACAACAATGAATACACTTGTGAGTACTGTAAAATCTCTGGTTTCTAAGACAAAGAAACTTGATTCAATAATGTGAACCAGAGAGTGACACTCGAAGGTATAACAATGAATATCAACGAAATGAAAATTCTTCGAGTGCTTGAGCTTTGAATGCGTTCAGCGAAGAGTAAGCTCTGGGAATATTTTGACAGCGTTTTGGCAATAACAGTGGCGAGTGATGTTCTTCAAACCAAAATGTCTGCTATTTATAATCTTCATTCAACGGTCGATGAATCCAGATAAGGTAGCAAATCCTTTTTGAATTCCTGACAGTGGAACGCCGTCAATCTCGCTCCATTATATGGTAAATTGCGTTCCGTCAGGGATGCGAGTATCATTTCCATATGTGTGTACTCCCGTAGAGGCGATGTGTACTATTTTTACAAAGATAGTACTAACCTCGTCTCCTTAATTTCAGGCAGTATGAGTGATTCTTGTTTTGGTCATCGATCTTTTCCAAATGAGTATAGGATCGAATTTGAATCTTCTTTATGCTTGCGCCTGAAATCTTTTCTATCGACGGATCTCTCCTTGAAGAAGATGAATGAACAGTTCCTTACTGTTGAGAGATTTTATCGCGGTAAACAAGATACATCCATTTGCAAATATCAGCACTGGTGACGTCATCATATCTATTCGTTTACAAGTTTTAGCACTGATGACGTCATCATGTCTGTTGAGATCGTTGAAGCTGAGAAAGATGATGACGTCATGATGTCTAGTGTTTTCCTGTGGCTTACGTCATCAGATCCGTTGAGGCAAACGATGTCGTGTTGAGCTAACTGTTTATAAGGAGCTGTCGATAGATACTTGTATTCTTTTCACGAACGATACTGTAGCGAGGTCTGATATCACCAGCGATAAATAGTACTGTTTCAAGATCTGTCGAGCAAACTTATCAATGTATACTGCCCTTTCTGTTGGTAGAACGAGTCACTGTTCCCGTTGCTGTTTGCATATGCCATTACGATACAGTGGACACGAGCTGTTGGCAGATATCTCTTCTCTCAATTACTTCATCAAAACTCGAATATCCAAATCGATCACTCCACTGTTCCAAGATCTGATTTTGATCAAATTCGAAACTTATAACTGTAGCTTGAGCTAATCACTGTTGTCAGCAATGTTGATCATCGTGAATATTGTCATTTAATTCCAAATCTTTTCTTTTCTTTGTTATCACCAAAACTATAAATTTTATCCTAACATATTCAAATACGATCGTTTGCTCATAAGGAAAAGATTTGTACGATCGTACAGTTCCCTGGAATTGAGGAGACAAGTTAGATACTATTTTGGGTAAATAGTACAAGTGTACAGAGGCCGTTTCTCTATGCTTGCACAGATATGGAAAGAAGACAAATTGGCTCTGTCGATGAGCAATTTACCTTGCAGTGGAGCAGGAATTACGGTGTACGATTTTGGCAGTAATTCAAATGGGATTCTTTTCCTTTGGAGAATTATTATGACCGTTGCAGTCGAAGCCTATAAATATCAGCAGCGGTGTTGAAGAAGACACACTTCGATGAAACTTTTGCACCAGTAGCTAGATTAGAAGCCATACGCATGTTTCTTGCATATGCTGCATATAAAGACTTCAAAGTCTTTCAGATGGATGTCAAGAGTGCTTTTCTTAATGGCATCTTGACAGAGGAAGTGTATGTTGCACAACCTCCTGGCTTCGTTGATCATACAAATCCTGAGTTTGTTTACAAACTAGATAAAGCTCTGTATGGGTTGAAACAAGCACCCAGAGCTTGGTATGATACACTCACGAATTTCCTGCTGGAACATAAATTTACAATAGGCACAGTTGATAAGACTCTATTTAAATTTGTTAAAGATGATCATGTTTTACTCGTTCAAATATATGTTGATGATATTATTTTTGGATCATCTAACCCCAAACTATGCAAGAAATTTTCTAAGTTGATGCAGGACAAATTCGAAATGAGCATGATGGGGGAGCTGACTTTCTTCTTAGGCTTACAAGTGCGCCAGTTGGAGAATGGAATATTCATCAACCAGGCCAAATATACTAAAGAACTGCTGAAGAAGTTTGGAATGGAAAATAGTTCAGCAGCAGCTACTCCCATGAGCTCCACGATCAAGATGGACAAAGATGAAGCTGGATCTGCCGTTGGCTCAGAAGTTTACGTAAAACTGAGATTCAAACATTTTAAAAGAGTTTTGAAATAGAAAAATCGAAGGAGTTCATTCAACCCCCCCCCCCTTCTGAACTCCTATTTGCTTAGTGATCCTATTTCTGGGACCATCAGGTAGGTAACATAATGATGTTATGAGCATACAGATGGATAGTGACCTGGTGATCTATCGAACTACCCTCGTTCGAACTTTCCAATTGGTATCATTTTTCGAGTGGATTAAGTCCAAGGTCTTGGTTTTACAGATTAGTCCTTACCATTCTAAACGTCATTGAGACTCTACATAGGTGCCTCAATTTTGACCCGTTTATCGACTCCGTTGGGGTCCTCAGGTGGCGGGATTGGGTGAAGTCCCGATGCATGTAGGAGTCGATGATTCGTTGTCAAGGATTCATCGCTCGCCCTTGTGCGTAGATATCCTATGCTATCTGAGGAGATAATAGTGTGATAAATCTCAAGCCAGAGTACTAGATGTGCTTTAGTAAATGAGTTTACCTAGTGTCACATGCGATGTCGCTATTTGATCTCCAAGATGTATGCATGACTATCAAATCTTTAGCGACTCTTGATTTACCAATGGTCGTTGATTCGGTCGGGATATTTGAGTTGAAAGGACCATACTGTACGCTAACCTTGACCAACTGGTTCTTTCAAGCACTATCAATGATACCTAGAGGATGATGGGGCGATTTTTCTAGACTCTTTACCATGATCTGATGGGTAAGTCCGATAATATGTTTTTGGAGTCACAAAGAGTTGTGAGCCCACGACTAGCTGTATCCCTGAATCATTGAGGGTTCACACAAGTAATGGTTTTCCAATTCCCGTACGGATAGTGTTGAATATAGTAGGAGAAATGTTGGTAGTATGACTTCCTAAAAGTAGCTAAGGGAGTAGGACATCCATTTTTAGCTAATGAGAGTAAACCTGTCATATATAGATTTAGTGGTCCGAAAATTTGATTTTGTATCATAATGATCAGTTTAGTAAACTGAGCACATTGGTGAGATATGATCATCGATCGAGATTATGATGAGACCACAATCGAGGGAGTCAAAACGAATGTTCACAGTTTGAGTTGAACCGAATGTTCACAGTTTGAGTTAAACCTGTTAGGATCGAATACAAGCTCGGGAGTTCAGAGGGGGAGGGGGGGTGAATGATCTCCTTTGCTAATTTTGATTTGAAAATTTGTTTCAAAAATTTTATAGCTCGACGCAAACCTCCAGCCGAGTTACCAGCTAGGAGGGTTCTTAGTGATTGCTGTTTTCTCGTGTAATAAAAAGATTTTATGAAAAAACAACACGATTCAACAGTGAACAATTTAATCAAATGCGTGAATGTAAAAGATGTAGGGACGAGAGGTTTGTTTCTGGAAGATCGGAGCAAATTCTCCTCCGTCTCCCCTTATTCCTCAATGGGAAGGATATCCACTAGAAGATTTGATTTATACAAGCCTTTTTATAAACCCGATCCCGCAACCAGCAGCCACGAGAACTCCTAGCACTCAACGAACGAAACTCAGACCCGTGATCTGGTTCGCAACGCAACTAAGTCAGCACTAAGCTGGTTGTGCTAATCTAGTACTCTACACTCTCTTTTTTGATTTACAAAGAAAGCTTAACACTATCGAGTGTTGTGACGCCCAGAAATCCTAATTACGTGAGAATGAGTGCATGACAAGGGGGAAAATTATATTAGAAAATTATATGTCATTTTAGTTGATTTATAGATAGTTTTAATGTTTGATGATGTGCAAGTCATGTTTTTACCCCATTTGAGTTCCGGACGCGTGGACGAGACTAGGGACGACCGAGATGAAAATTATTTGAAATTTTTAAGCCATCATATTTTTAAGAGCTAAAAATTTATATTTTAAGCAGTATTTACAAAAAATGAGCTTTTATGATTATTAGTAAGGGTAACCCGTTTTTCAACTATACGAGCTGTTTTAATGAACATTATTACATTTTAAAAATGAGGAGGCCTTATATTATGAAAATTTAAGATTTCAAAGCCTAAGTTTAGAGTTTATTTAAAATTTTAAATTAAGTGAGGGGTTAGTATAGGAAAACTCTATTATTTTCCTAATTAAAAACATTGGGAGGGGGTCATTTTGGACATCACTCATTTCACAACCCTAGTTTCTTAAAACCCTAGCCTCCTCCTCTCTTCTCCCTCACCCTCACCCTCACATCACCTACCCCCTACCCTTGTGTCGAATTCTTCAAGTTTTTGGTGTGGTTCAAGGTTTGTCCCGATCTCTTGTCCTCCGCTCCGGTAACGCGTAGTTTTTCCATATTCTTCAATCAAGGCATGTTATATCTCTCATTTTCTCACTATTTATGCCATATTATACTGTTTTTAATAAATAATTACATGAATTCGCTGTGATTTGGATTGATCTATGCATAATGTTTGAGATCCATGCATGTTTCATCGTTTCAATACGTGTTTGATTCGTTTCTTGTCTTGCATGGGTGAAGGGCGGTTCATGGGGCTTGGGATTGAGTCATGGTGGTTCAAGGGCTGTCTAGTGGTGGCTCATGGAGGAGGAGAGGGTGGCTCGATCATGGTTAAGTCAAGGGGTTGCCGAGTCTTGCGGCCACATGCAACGGGTCGCGCAGCCGTCCCCTTTGCGTGCCTAGTCCGCATCGTTCAAGCCTCGACGTGAGCCATGATTGGTCCAGTAGGGCCGGATGGACCTGGGGATGGTCCAGACTGTGGGGCTCCGGTCATGGGCGGCCGGAGCAGGGCGGCCGAAGTGAGGAAGAGCTTGGGCGTCGCGTGGTGGTGTGTTCAGCTAGGTTGGGGTTTGCATGGTGTGGGCCAGTTTGATTGGGCCGGTGGGTCGGTTCAATCGGATCGGGTCGAGTCAGTCGAGGGTCGGGTCAAATATTTTAAGTTGGGTCCAAGTTATTTTATTTCTGGATCGGGTGCTTTTATTTTAAAAGATTAAGTCAAATTTTTTTAGCGTGTTGGGCCGATTATTTTAAGGTGAAAATTTTAAAGTCAAAATCCTTTTGATTTATGGGCCTTATACTTTTATTTAATTTTTAAGTCAAATTGTAGTCAAGAGGATTTTTTATTTAGTCAAATTTTATGTTTGATTTTAAAGTAAAGGAATGAGTATTTTATAAACATTTTAAAGTTCAATTTTAAAGTTATGGGTCAAGTCATGTTTATAATTAAGTTTTATGTTAGGTTAAGTTTAGGCTTTTGGTCATAGGATTAGTGGGCCAGACACCTTCAACCACCAGTCTTTGAACGGAGTAGAAAATATAGAAGCTAGTGAATATATATTTAATTATGTATGTTGTATTTTATGCATACGAGTATGATAATATTTTAAATGAAAGAATTAAATATATATTGATGGGCTAAGCCTTTCGAATTGCATGTTTTTATGAAATGAACGCATCATGAAAGTTTTGTGCAATGTTTAGGCATGAAAGAAAAGAAAAAAAAATATTTTTGACGCATTTAAGTGAATTGTGGCAAGTTTACGATGGGCGGAATCGGGATACCGGGCCCGATGAACCCCTGTTCATGTTATTACGAGCTTATGGATCCATGTGTTCACGCATGGTGAAGTGGCAGCATAGAGGTGTGAGGGATCCTGAGGTAAGGTCGGGTGAACCACATCGCCACATACGCTGGTTCTCATGATTGATCAATCGCTTATGTTATGGCTCACACTTCATGGATACGACTGACATGCCTTTTTACGTCGCGTTATGTTCATGTATCAGTATGTTATGATATATGATCATGTAATATTACGAGGAGTTTCAACGCATGTTTTACGACCATCGATGCATACATGTTTTAAAGATATTTTACGATACTTATGTGCTTGCATGTGGTTTTATTATATGTACCTTGTTATAATTCAGATAGATCATGCTGGGTCTTTAGGCTCACTAGGTTTAAATTGTGTAGATGATGATCCTGTTGATTTTATTCCGATCGGTGGTGAGGATCTCTGAGAGCCCGTCGCAGTTGTTACCCCGTGACCACTCTGACATCTTTATTCATTCTACGAAATATTTTTAGATATTTTACCAGACATGTTTAGTTTTTGAAACTTTTACTTATTCCGATTTTAAGCCGTACGGATGACTTTATGTTTTGAGATATTTATTTATTTATTTATGTTTTAAGGTAATGTTGAGAAAATTTTTTGAAGGGATGAGCCATACTTTTTTAGTTGTTTATCCGCACTTTATTTGAAAAAGAAATTTCTAGAGTACGGTTGTATCAAGTGTGTGTCTAGAAGAGTGAGTGACATAGAATTGAATAAGGTGATCTGTGCGTGTGTCACTTGTTGCGAGCTGGTTCAAGATGAACTCTACTTTTGCTTGTGAGGACTGGTTAGCTTGTAAGTTCGATTGTTGCTCTCATGTGTTTCATAACCCCTTCACAGCTGCTCTTCTTTTTTATATATACCCTTTGGATACAACGGTAATAAATATAACCAGTAGACACATTGAGTGTATCCAAATTGAATTACCTGCGGCGTCTTAAATGCTTGTACGATGAAAGTACATCTCCATTAAATGCATTGCCCTTTTTAGCAACTCTGTGCCGTCTTAAATTTGAACCATATCTCAACGTATCTGAATTGAGCTCAAAGTAGTTCCAACGACTACACATCAATGCAGAGATGTCAAATGTGTAGTTTCTGAACATTGAGCTACTTATATTGATCGAGTTCTGAGCTTGATTAAATCCAGTCTTCTTTGAAATATTCTTCTCAAGTCTTTGTTCTGTACTGATTCAGATAGCATTCTTTGTATACTCATATCTTCAGTACAATATTTGTCAGGCCCGGTGCGCTAAGATAACAATTATGCGGAAGCATCATAAAATATGGGCTAAAAATTTTCGATTATGGGCCTGATCCAATAACATCCAAAATACATTCATAATCAAAATAGGAGTTTAACTCAAAACTCAAACAACAACAGCCAACAACACAATACACGATCCCCAACATAAATAGAGGCACAGGACTTCCCCTGGCTCAATATAAATATCAATACAACTGGGACTCAAATAAAAAAGGGGATCGACCAGCTGAAGCTCCACTCTGTCCTGCCTGGTTACCTGAAGAACCTGCAATGGCCAACATCGACCAAAGCAGCCCAAAACAGGGAAAATTAACGAGGTCAAATCTCAGTACGAAGAGCACAATAAAAGCATATATCATATCAGGCAGTGCAATATCTCAATCGTGCAATGCATGAAAAAGGGGCTACCAAGAATCATCGGTAGGCAAACATAGCACAACGACTCAGCTGTGCAGATCTCATCAATCATCATCATATTGTGATCTTCAGGTACGAACCTGCAATGCATCGACCAAAGCAGCCCAAAACAGGGAAAATTAACGAGGTCAAATCTCAGTACGAAGAGCACAATAAAAGCATATATCATATCAGGCAGTGCAATATCTCAATCGTGCAATGCATGAAAAAGGGGCTACCAAGAATCATCGGTAGGCAAACATAGCACAACGACTCAGCTGTGCAGATCTCATCAATCATCATCATATTGTGATCTTCAGGTACGACGACTCAGCCGACCATCACAAGGTATAGTGGTATTCAAGCGCAACGACTCAGCTGGCCACCACATCAAAACAACGTTGGACCTTTCAGGCACGACGACTGAGCCGGCCGATCACAACGTTCAACAAGAATTCAGCTCTCAAAGGGATCAGGCTCAATATGTATGCGTGAATGCACAGCAGACTCATGCTTAATTCAATGCACAAAGCTCACACGTACACAACACAGACAAGAGCACATAATCATTTAGCAAGAAATACAATTCACAGCAGCTAATTCACGAAGGAAATATCCCAAAGCTGCTAAAATCTAGCTCAATTGGTACCTCAAAACATCTTCTACCTCAACAGATCTCACCACAACAAGGGCGCAGCTACCAACTCAAATATAATGCTCAAGCAGCTTCACTGAGAACTCAACAGAAGCCACTACCCGCTCAAATCTGAACTCAAACAGCTTAATTTCTAAAGCCCAGTAGCATAACTCAGCTACATAAATCCTACGGAGCATTACTCAGCTCTCATACGTAGCTTAAATCGGTAAAGAATCACTTACCCAAAGCTGTTAAAGAACAGAAGAACTACTGGTCCACAATCACGAAGACATACGTGTTAGAGTAGATGCCCAACTAGCCAACTTGTGGCGTGTGGGTTTTATTGACTCTTTGTATAACGATCTTTATTTATGAAATTCGTGTTTCTTTATGGCATTCTTTATTTTCATTAGGTTATAATGTTAACAATTGTGTTGGATAAAGACGAATGCACCATAGTGTATGTTAGATGTGATAGTGGATATTATGGCTATCATGAAACACATCTAATAGTCACTGTGTATTCTAAACTCGTTCCTAGTCGATTGGGCCGTCAAAATGAGGATAAGGCCGCCCGAGCTTGAGACTAGCATCTGTGATGCGAAGTACCATGTTTCATTGGTAGGGAACATTGTGATGTTCTGAGCATGCAGATGGATAGTGACCTGGTGATCTATCGAACTACCCTCGTTCGGACATTCCAAGTGGTTACCATTTGTCGAGTGGATAAGTCCGAGGTCTTGGTTGTACTGATTAGTCCTCACTACCCAAAACGTCATTGAGACTCTACATGATAGGCGCCTCACTTACCAATGGTCGTTGATCTGATCGGGATATATGTGTTGAAAGGACCGTACTGTACGCTAACCATGACCGACTGGTTCTTGCAGGAACTATCAGTGATACCTAGGGGATCATGGGGCGATGTTCCTAGGCGCTTTACCATGATCCGTTGGGTCAGTCCGAAAATGTTGTTTCAGAGTCACACATGTTGTGGGCCCACGGCTAGCTGTATCCCTGAACCATTGAGGGTCACACAAGTACTCGTTTCACGATTCCCGCACGGAAACTGAGCTCAATGTGTTGAGTATAGGAGGAGGAATTTAGGCAGTGCGACTTCCTAAAGGTCAACAGGGGTCAAATTGCAATTTCCCTAAAGTTTGGGCTAGTTTGACTATCCTTGAAACTTGGAGGGCCAAACTGCAATTTTGGACTAGATGGTCTGAAAAATTGTTTTCACATCATAATAATCAGTTTTCTAAACTGTGTAGATCGGTTCGATCTGATCGTCGATCGGAGTTATGATGAAGCCACGGTGATAGGAATGAACCGAATGTTCATATGGACCTGGGCCCACCCGAGGTCCATTGGGCCAGTCCAAGCCCATCACATGTTTACTTAAACTTGTCCTAGTGTTGATGTAACACACAACTAAGCATCCAAAACCCTAAGAGTAGCTGCCCCTCCCTCCACTCCTCTTCGGCCGCCGCCCGCCGTCGCCCGATTCCTTCGTGGTTGGACTTGTTCCGATCACGTCGACGAGGAGATTCCGTTCGTGACAAATTCGTCAGCTCTTCTAGTGCAGACTGACGAAGGAGCCATGTTTCCAGTCGTGGACCGGATTAGGAGATCTACCGCCGCCTACCGTTGAAGTGCCGGTTTTCCTGTGAAACAGGTCGGAGCCAGGCGCCTAGACGCCATCAAGGTATCTTCTTTAAAACATCCTATGTATGTTTTATTGCTTTGATTATTATGTATTGAACGTTTTTGGGGCAAATTTTGAAACTTCCGCTGCGCCCCCGGGAACGGGATCCGGATCCGCCGCTGCGCCAACAATACGAACACTGCAACAACTTCGCGCTCCTCAAATCCGGCGACTCCAGTCTCCAAACTGGTATCAATCGAAAGCCCTCGAGAAGACGAGCTCAACGCTACCAATCTTGCTCCAAACGGCGGCGTAAAACGATGAAAATCGACGAAAATAGGGTTCGGATGAACAGTACCAATCGAGGGTTATCGGGGATGAAGATAAGGAATATCTGGTTCGAAAAATACTCTAAGTGTTGATCGACACTTAAGTTAAATCCCCAAGTCTGAGCTACAGTTGAAATCAATTCACCGACAAGTTCAGATTTCATTGCTAAGGCAGAAGTCTCTCAAATCTGGCCTCAGCTATCACTCACGTCTGCCAACGCTAACTCAGATCTGATCTCCAAACAAACACGCGTTCTAATCAAAACGACGTCGCTCTTACTTATCAAAACGACGTAGCATCGGAGTCCGCTCTCACAACAGATCCTGCTAACGCTCCTCAGATCTTGATCACATCTGTATTCTCCAAACCGCACCGGTCTACCCAGTACCGTTGACCAACGTTGACTTCTGAACAAATCTGGACCACTGACCATCGCTGACTTCCTCGAGTAGAAACTCACATCTGCTCACGCTCGATAAGCAGATTTCATTCACTAGCGTCAAGTCTGAATAGGCAATACGACGTAGCATTCTCTTGCAACGCCATGTCTGACTAGCACCCAAACGACAGCGTTTCACTACCTACTCGCGACAATTCAAGAAAACACGCGAGAGACAGATCTGAACATCCAGATTCCACTCAAATCTGAAATTCTAAAAATCACCAAGTCCTCAAATCTGAAAACCCGATACTCAGAAACTCAATTAGCTAATTCTAAACCAAATCTGATTAACTAATTAAATCGTACTTAGCAAATTCTAGTCCTCACATTCTCCCCATCTTAAGAGATTTCGTCCTCGAAATCAAAGGCAAACACAGAGCAGAAATCAACCAAAACACTAGAACTTACCAACACAACTCCACTGTCAAAGCTCAAACAGATGAGGCCACTCTTGTCTCATCTTCTCTTCAACTTCCCATGTAGCTTCCTCACGACCATGCTTGCTCCATTGAACCATCACCAACGGAATCACCTTATTCCTCAACTGCTTCTTTCGTATCCAGAATCTGCACTGGATATTCAACATAGCTCAAGGTAGAATACAGCTCAACTTCATCAGTCCTCATCACATGGGACGGATCTGGCTCATATTTCCTCAACATTGACACATGAAACACATCATGCATCGCTGCTAACTCATCAGACAGCCTCAATCTATAAGCCAACTGCCCGATCCTCTCAACAATCTCAAAAGGACCAACGAATCAAGGAGCCAATTTATCCTTCAATCTGAATCTCATCACACTCTTGAAAGGAGAAACTTTGAGAAACACTCGATCGCCAACCTCAAACTCCAAAGGCCTGCGTCTCTTGTTAGCATAGCTAGCATGTCGATCTTGAGCAGCTTTCATCCTACTCCGAATCAACTCAATCAGATCTTTCATGTGCTGCACAAACTCAGGAGTAGGCAACTGCCTCTCACCAATCTCTTCCCAACAGATCGGTGATCTACACTTACGACTATATAAAGCCTCAAAAAGGGCCATCCTAACCTAGTATCTGTTGTTATAAGAAAACTCAACTAAGGACAAGGAATCCTGCCAGCCACCACTGAAATCCAAAACAACTGCTCGCAGCATATCTTCTAAAATCTGAATGGTCCTCTCAGATTGGCCATCCGTCTGTGGGTGATAGGCTGTACTCATAGCCAATCTCGAACCCATCGCTGCCTGCAAGAACTTCCAGAATCGGGAAGTAAACCTTGGATCTCTATCAAATACTATCAAAACCGACACTCCATGCAATCTCACCACATGGTCAATGTACAGTCGCACCATATTCTTCATGGACCATCTCGCATCATAGGGAATGAAATGGGCTGACTTTGAAAGTCTATCAACAACAACCCAAACAGCATCACATTCCCTACTCGATCAAGGCAAATGAGTCACAAAATCCATGGCGATGTGCTCCCAGTTCCACTGCGGCACTTCTAAACTCTGTAGCAATCCACCAGGTCTCATCCTCTCTGCCTTGACCTGTTGGGAATTCAAACATCGAGCTACAAATCTAGAGATATCATTCCTCATGCCTTCCCACCAATAGTGAGACTTCAAAGCATGATACATCTTTCTCTTGCCCGGGTGCACACTGTATCGACTACAATGAGCTTCATTCAAGATGGCTTCCTTCAAATCAATCAAATTCGGAACCACCAACCTACCTCGAAATCTCAAGCATCCATCAGAAGCAACAGAAAAGTCCTCCGACTGACCATTCTGAGCCTTAATCTTCTACTCATGCACATACGGATCAGTCCTCTGCGCTGCTCTAATGTCTGCTACAATCTGTGGCTCAACCTGAAAAGAAGAAACCACAAAGCACTGATCACCTGACTGAAAACGCCATCCGGAAGTCCCCAAATCCTCATGGACTTTGAATATACTCATCGACGTCAACATCGCAGGTTGGGCTTTCCTACTCAAAGCATAGGCCACTAAATTCATTCGCCCAGGCTGATATTGAATCTCACACTCAAAATCCTTCAGCAACTCCATCTAGCGGCGTTGCCTCATATTCAAATCTGACTGCGTGACAAAGCACTGATCACCTGACTGAAAACGCCATCCGGAAGTCCCCAAATCCTCATGGACTTTGAATATACTCATCGACGTCAACATCGCAGGTTGGGCTTTCCTACTCAAAGCATAGGCCACTAAATTCATTCGCCCAGGCTGATATTGAATCTCACACTCAAAATCCTTCAGCAACTCCATCTAGCGGCGTTGCCTCATATTCAAATCTGACTGCGTGAAGATATACTTCAAACTCTTGTGGTCGGTGTACACCACAAACTCCTCACCATACAAATAGTGACGCCAATTGTTCAAGGCAAACACTATCCCAGCCAACTCTAAATCATGAACGGGGTATCTCGTCTCATGGGGCTTCAACTGTCGAGACGCATAGGCTATCACAAACCCGTTCTGCATCAGAACGCATCCTAAACCACTCAGAGAAGCATCAGAGCAAACTACAAAACCTCCAGAACCCAAAGGTAAAGCTAACACAGGAGCAGTAGTCAACTTCTCCTTAAGCAACTGGAAACTCGACTCACATTCTTCAGTCCAAACAAACTTCCTATATTTCTGGGTCAACTGAGTCATCGGCCTAGCTATCAAAGAGAACTTATCAATAAAACGCCTATAATATCCAGCCAAAACCAAGAAACTACGGATCTCAGTCACACTCCTACGTCGCTCCCAGTTAAGAATTGCTTCGACCTTATTCGGATCCACGGAAATTCCTTGCGCTGAAATGACATGACCCAAAATGACAACTCTATCCAGCCATAATTCACACTTGCTGAATTTCGCATACAGCTGTGAGCCTCTCAGTATCTGCAAAACCAATCTCAAGTGCTCTTTATGCTCTCTGAAGTTATTCGAATACACCAGGATGTCATCTATGAAGACAATCACAAAACGATCGATATACTCACTGAAGACACGATTCATCAAATCCATGAAGACAGCAGGAGCATTCGTCAATCCAAAAGGCATCACCAAAAAATCATAATGCACATATCTAGTCCTGAACGCCATCTTCGCCACGTCAACGTCTCTGATCCGCAATTGATGATAACCAGACCACAGATCTATCTTATAGTATACAGCAGATCCATGCAACTGGTCAAACAAGTCATCAATCCTCGGAACGGATACTTGTTCTTAATCATCGCTTTGTTCAAATACCGAAAATCCACACACGTCCTCATAGATCCATCCTTCTTCTTCACGAAAAGAATCGAAGCTCCCCAAGGCGACATACTCGGTCTAATGAAGCCTTTCTCTAACAAATCGCGCAACTGCTCTTTGAGTTCCTTCAAATCAGCTGGCGCCAACCGATACGGAGCTCTAGAAATCGGGGCTGTTCCTGACACCAACTCTATGCTGAAGTCAATCTCTCGTCTCGGAGGGAATCCAGGAATCTCATCCGGAAACATGTCAGGAAACTCTCGAGCAATCGGAACATCGCTCAACTCTACTCGCGATACTCGGGAAACATCCAAAGCATAGATCATAAACCCTGAATTCTCCTGACACCAACTCTATGCTGAAGTCAATCTCTCGTCTCGGAGGGAATCCAGGAATCTCATCCGGAAACATGTCAGGAAACTCTCGAGCAATCGGAACATCGCTCAACTCTACTCGCGATACTCGGGAAACATCCAAAGCATAGATCATAAACCCTGAATTCTCTAGCGACAACAAACTAAACATCTCCATGGCAGACACAAAAGGAATCTTAGGTCGCGAAGCAGCACCATAGAAATCCCATTTCTCTCCAAATTCAGGCCTAAATCTCACTACACCATGGAAATAATCCGCTGTCGCTCTATAACTGGACAACACGTCCATTCCCAAAATACAATCAAAATCTCTAATCTCCAGAATAATCAAATTAGTCACTAGAACATGCTTATCAAACCTAAGAACACACTCCAACACCACCTCACGGGACAACAAACTCACGCCAGCAGGGGTAGATACAGAGACAACATCACACAGTGGGGAAGAACTCAACCCACACCCATACACAAACAACTCAGAAATAAAGGAGTGTGATGCTCCAGTATCAAACAAAACTCGTGCAGGAAAATCAAAGATAGCACAAGTACCTGTAATAATCCTCTCAGGCATATCAGCAGCTTGCTCACTCGTCAAGGCGTTCACCTGAGCCTGTTGCGGTTCCCAAAACTGAGGTCTCGAAGATCCACCAAACCTATACGGTTCACGAGGTCGGAATCCAGAACGTTGGGTCTGAGCAAAAGGTCGCGGTCTCTGAGAAGAAACATCAGCTGAACCTTGCTACGACTGATTCACTGACTATCCTCCAGCCGGACACACTCGAGCAAAATGTCCAGGCTACCCAGAGTTATGGCAAAGGCCCTGAACTCCACGACACTACAAAGTCATATGACGACCTCCACACTGTCCACAAGACACTCCTCCTCCGGAGCCACTGCCACCAGAACTCATTGATCCAGAAGAACCCGAGTTCGAACGCTTCTTAAACTGTTTCCCTCGGGGCTTGAACCTCTGACGGTTCGACTGTTGTGGCACTTGAGGATCTTGGAAAGAAGGCATCACTTCTGGCACAGGTTGAAAACTACGCCCAGCTATCCGCTGAACCTGATTCTGCACCTCCATATGACTCTCCTCAATGTCCACTGCTCTCTCCACCACCTCAGCATACGTCGTAGGGGAACCAGCTAACACCATACGGAACAAATCGGGTCTCAATCCTCTCAAAAACTTGTTCCTCTTCGTCCTCTCCTGGTTCGAAACATGGGGAACATACGACAACAGCGAAGAAAACTGCCTGGCATACTCGGCCACCCTCAAGTTCCCTTGCTTCAGATTTTCGAACTCCCGCTCACGGTTGTTGTAGAAAGACTCATGGGTATACTCCTGTCGAAAAGCTGCACAAAAGCTCTCCCACGAAATCACAACTCCAGTCTCTCTCATGAAACGATAAGTACCCTTCACCAGCGTTGCGCATGCTCTCTCAACTGCAACACTGCTAACTTCAGTCTCTGCTCTTGCGAGTACTCCACTGCGTCAAACAACTCTTCCATGTGCTAAAGCCAGCCTTCAACCAACAGACCAGCCTCCGGTCACATCATCCACCTCTACCTCAACCTGTCTAGCTCGGCGACGCAAAGGGATACCCTGATGCTCAACATCCTCATCACTGCTCGGGGCTCTAAACTCCCCATCTACCTGCCTAGCAATCCTAATCCTACATCACCTCGGCGGCATCTACCAAAACTCAGAGGTAAGAAAACAAGCAGATAAAACACAAAGGTAGATAATCAAATCACACAATCACAGAGTCACTCAAAATCAAAACTCAAACTCTGTGCCTAGACTCAAGTGTGATCAAAAGAAAACGAGCTTATCCACGTTTAAGCTCTGATACCAAAAATGTCAGGCCCGGTGCGCTAAGATAACAATTATGCGGAAGCATCATAAAAATATGGGCTAAAAATTTTTATATTATGGGCCTGATCCAATAACATTCAAAATACATTCATAATCAAAATAGGAGTTTAACTCAAAACTCAAACAACAACAGCCAACAACACAACACACGATCCCCAACATAAATAGAGGCACAGGACATCCCCTGGCTCAATATAAATATCAATACAACTGGGACTCAAATCAAAAAGGGGATCGAGCAGCTGGAGCTCCACTCTGTCCAGCCTGGTTATCTGAAGAACCTGCAATGGCCAACATCGACCAAAGCAGCCCAAAACAGGGAAAATTAATGAGGTCAAACCTCCGTACGAAGAGCACAATAAAAGCATCTATCATATCAGATAATGCAATATCTCAATCGTGTAATGCATGAAAAAGGGGCTACCAAGAATCATCGGTAGGCAAACATAGCACAACGACTCAGCTGTGCAGATCTCATCAATCATCATCATCTTGTGATCTTCAGGTACGACGACTCAGCTGACCATCACAAGGTATAGTCTCAGCTGGCCACCACAGCAAAACAACGTTGGACCTTTCAGGCACGACGACTGAGTTGGCCGATCACAACGTTCAACAAGAATTCAGCTCTCAAAGGGATCGGGCTCAATATGTATGCATGAATGCACAGCAGACTCATGCTTAATTCAATGCACAAAGCTCACACGCACACAACACAGACAAGAGCACATAATCATTCAGAAATCAATACAATTCACAGCAGCTAATTCACGAAGGAAATATCCCAAAGCTGCTAAAACCTAGCTCAATTCGTACCTCAAATCAGCTTCTACCTCAACAGATCTCACCACAACAAGGGCGCAGCTACCAACTCAAATGTACTGCTCACGCAGCTTCACGGCGAGCTCAACAGAAGCCACTACTCGCTCAAATCTGTTAAGATATCTAAATATCAACTCAAATCTGAACTCAAACAACTTAATTTCTAAAGCCCAGTAGCATAACTCAGCTACCTAACTCCTACGGAGCATTACTCAGCTCTCATACGAAGATTAAATCGGTAAAGAATCACTTACCCAAAGCTGTTAAAGAACAGAAGAACTACTGGTCCACAATCGTGAAGACATACGAACACTGCAACAACTTCGCGCTCCTCAAATCCGGCGACTCCAGTCTCAAAACTGGTATCAATCGAAAGCCCTAGAGAAGACGAGCTCAGTGCTACCAATCTTTCTCCAAACGGCGGCGTAAAACGACGGAAATCGACGAAAATAGGGTTCGGATGAACAGTACCAATCGAGGGTTATCGGGGATGAAGATAAGGAATATCTGGTTCGAAAAATACTCTAAGTGTTGATCGACACTTAAGTTAAATCCCCAAGTCTGAGCTACAGTGGAAATCAATTCACCGACAAGTTCAGATTTCATTGCTAATGCAGAAGTCTCTCAAATCTGGCCTCAGCTATCACTCACGTCTGCCAATGCTAACTCAGATCTGATCTCCAAACAAACACGTGTTCTAATCAAAACGACGTCGCTCTTACTTATCAAAACGATGTAGCATCGAAGTCCGCTCTCACAACAGATCCCGCTAACGCTCCTCAGATCTTGATCACATCTGTATTCTCCAAACCGCACCGGTCTACCCAGTACCGTTGACCAACGTTGAAATCTGAACAAATCTGGATCACTGACCATTGCTGACTTCCTCGAGTAGAAACTCACATCTGCTCTCGTTCGATAAGCAGATTTCATTCACTAGCGTCAAGTCTGAATAGGCAATACGACGTAGCATTCTCTTGCAACGCCATGTCTGACTAGCACCCAAACGACAGCGTTTCACTCCCTACTCGCGAAAATTCAAGCAAACACGCGAGGGACAGATCTGAACATCCAGATTCCACTCAAATATGAAATTCTAAAAATCACCAAGTTCTCAAATCTGAAAACCCGATACTCAGAAACTCAATTAGCTAATTCTAAACCAAATCTGATTAACTAATTAAATCGTACTTAGCAAATTCTAGTCCTCACATTCTCCCCATCTTAAGAGATTTCGTCCTCGAAATCAAAGGCAAACACAGGGCAGAAATCAAACCAAAACACTAGAACTTACCAACACAACTCCACTGTCAAAGCTCAAACAGATGAGGCCACTCTTGTCTCATCTTCTCTTCAACTTCCCATGTAGCTTCCTCACGACCATGCTTGCTCCATTGAACCATCACCAACGGAATCACCTTATTCCTCAACTGCTTCTCCTTCATATCCATAATCTGCACTAGATATTCAACATAGCTCAAGGTAGAATACAACTAAACTTCATCAGTCCTCAACACATGGGACGGATCTGGCTACTCAACATTGACACATGAAACACATCATGCATCGCTGCTAACTCATCAAACAGCCTCAATCTATAAGCCAACTGTCCGATCCTCTCAACAATCTCAAAAGGACCAACGAATCTAGGATCCAGTTTACCCTTCAATCTGAATCTCATCACACAGTTGATAGGAGAAACTTTGAAAAACACTCGACCGTCAACCTCAAACTCCAAAGGCCTGCGTCTCTTGTTAGCATAGCTAGCATGTCGATCTTGAGCAGCTTTCATCCTACTCCGAATCAACTCAATCAGATCTTTCATGTGCTGCGCAAACTCAGGAGTAGGCAACTGCCTCTCACAAATCTCTTTCCAGCAGATCGGTGATCTACACTTACGACCATATAAAGCCTCAAAAAGGGCCATCCTAACCTGGTAGCTGTTGTTATAAGAAAACTCAACTAAGGACAAGGAATCCTGCCAGCCACCACTGAAATCCAAAACAACTGCTCGCAGCATATCTTCTAAAATCTGAATGGTCCTCTCAGATTGGCCATCCGTCTGTGGGTGATAGGCTGTACTCATAGCCAATCTCGAACCCATCGCTGCCTGCAAGAACTTCCAGAATCGGGAAGTAAACCTTGGATCTCTATCAGATACTATCAAAACCGGCACTCCATGCAATCTCACCACATGGTCAATGTACAGTCGCGCCATATTCTTCATCGAACATCTCGCATCATAGGGAATGAAATTGGCTGACTTCAAAAGTCTATCAACAACAACCCAAACAGCATCACATCCCCTACTCGTTCGAGGCAAATGAGTCACAAAATCCATGGCGATGTGCTCCCAGTTCCACTGCGGCACTTCTAAACTCTGTAGCAATACACCAGGTCTCATCCTCTCTGCCTTGACCTGTTGGCAATTCAAACATCGAGCTACAAATCTAGAGATATCATTCCTCATGCCTTCCCACCAATAATGAGACTTCAAAGCATGATACATATTTCTCTCGCCCGGGTGCACACTGTATCGAATACAATGAGCTTCATTCAAGATGTCTTACTTCAAATTCGAAACCACCAAACTACCTCGAAATCTCAAGCATCCATCAGAAGCAACAGAAAAATCCTCCGACTGACCATTCTGAGCCTTAATCTTCAACTCAGGCACATACGGATCAGTCCTCTGCGCTGCTCTAATGTCTGCTACAATCTGTGGCTCAACCTGAAAAGAAGAAACCACAAAGAACTGATCACCTGACTGAAAACGCCATCCGGAAGTCCCCAAATCCTCATGGACTTTGGATATACTCATCGACGTCAACATCGCAGGTTGGGCTTTCCTACTCAAAGCATCGGCCACTAAATTCATTCGCCCAGGCTGATATTGAATCTCACACTCAAAATCCTTCAGAAACTCCATCCAGCGGCGTTGCCTCATATTCAAATCTGACTGCGTGAAGATATACTTCAAACTCTTGTGGTCGGTGTACACCACAAACTCCTCACCATACAAATAGTGACGCCAATTTTTCAAGACGCATAGGCTATCACAAACCCGTTCTGCATCAGCACGCATCCTAAACCACTCAGAGAAGCATAAGAGCAAACTACAAAACCTCCAGAACCCAAAGGAAAAGCTAACACCGGAGCAGTAGTCAACTTCTCCTTAAGCAACTGGAAACTCGACTCACATTATTTAGTCCAAACAAACTTCCTATCTTTCTGGGTCAACTGAGTCATCGGCCTAGCTATCAAAGATAACTTCTCAATAAAACGCCTATAATAGCCAGCCAAAACCAAGAAACTATGGATCTTAGTCACACTCCTAGGTCGCTCCCAGTTAAGAACTGCTTCGACCTTACTCGGATCCACGGAAATTCCTTGCGCTGAAATGACATGACCAAAAAAGACAACTCTATCCAGCCAGAATTCACACTTGCTGAATTTCGCATACAGCTGTGAGTCTCTCAGTCTCTGCAAAACCAATCTCAAGTGCTCTTTATGCTCTCTGAAGTTATTTGAATACACCAGGATGTCATCTATGAAGACAATCACAAAACGATCAATATACTCATTGAAGACGCGATTCATCAAATCCATGAAGACAGCAGGAGCATTCGTCAATCCAAAAGGCATCACCAAAAACTCATAATGCCCATATCTAGTCCTGAACGCTGTTTTCGCCACGTCAGCGTCTCTGATCCGCAACTGTTGATAACCAGACGGCAGATCAATCTTATCATATACAACAGATCCCTGCAACTGGTCAAACAAGTCATCAATCCTTGGAAACGGATACTTGTTCTTAATCTTCGCTTTGTTAACCTGCCGAAAATGCACACACATCCTCATAGATCCATCCTTCTTCTTCACGAAACGAATCGGAACTCCCCAGGGCGACATACTCGGTCTAATGAAGCCTTTCTCTAACAAATCGCGCAACTGCTCTTTGAGTTCCTTCAACTCAGCTGGCGCCAACCGATACGGAGCTCTAGAAATTGGGGCTGTTCTTGGCACCAACTCTATGCTGAAGTCAATCTCTTGTCTCGGAGGGAATCCAGGAATCTCATCCAGAAACACGTCAGAAAACTCTCGAGCAATCGTAACATCGCTCAACTCTACTCGTGATACTCGGGAAACATCCAAGGCATAGATCATAAACCCTGAATTCTCTAGCGACAACAAACTAAACATCTCCATGGCAGACACAAAAGGAATCTTAGGTCGCGAAGCAGCACCATAGAAATCCCATTTCTCTCCAAATTCAGGCCTAAATCTCACTACACCATGGAAATAATCCATTGTCGCTCTATAACTGGACAACACGTCCATTCCCAAAATACAATCAAAATCTCTAATCTCCAGAATAATCAAATTAGTCACTAGAACATGCTCATCAAACCTAAGAACACACTCCAACACCACCTCACGGGACAACAAACTCACGCCAGCAGGGGTAGATACAGAGACAACATCACACAGTGGAGAAGAACTCAACCCACACCCATACACAAACAACTCAGAAATAAAGGAAGTGTGATGCTCCAGTATCAAACATGCCTAAATCTCACTACACCATGGAAATAATCCATTGTCGCTCTATAACTGGACAACACGTCCATTCCCAAAATACAATCAAAATCTCTAATCTCCAGAATAATCAAATTAGTCACTAGAACATGCTCATCAAACCTAAGAACACACTCCAACACCACCTCACGGGACAACAAACTCACGCCAGCAGGGGTAGATACAGAGACAACATCACACAGTGGAGAAGAACTCAACCCACACCCATACACAAACAACTCAGAAATAAAGGAGTGTGATGCTCCAGTATCAAACATAACTCGTGCAGGAAAATCAAAGATAGCACAAGTACCTGTAATAATCCTCTCAGGCATATCAGCAGCTTGCTCACTCGTCAAGGCGTTCACCTGAGCCTGTTGCGGTCCCCGAAACTGAGGTCTCGAAGATCCACCAAACCTATACGGTTCACGAGGTTGGAATCCAGAACGTTGGGTCTGAGCAAAAGGTCACGGTCTCTGAGAAGAAACATCAGCTGAACCTTGCTACGACTGACTCACTGACTATCCTCCAGCCGGACACACTCGAGCAAAATGTCCAGGCTACCCAGAGTTATGGCAAAGGCCCTGAACTCCATGACACTACAAAGTCATATGACGACCTCCACACTGTCCACAAGACACTCCTCCTCCGGAGCCACTGCCACCAGAACTCAATGATCCAGAAGAACCCGAGTTCGAACGCTTCTTAAACTGTTTCCCTCGGGGCTTGAACCTCTGACGGTTCGACTATTGTGGCACTTGACGAGCTTGGAAAGAAGGCATCACTTCTGGCATAGGTTGAAAACTACGCCCAGCTATCGGCTGAACCTGATTCTGCACCTCCATATGACTCTCCTCAATGTCCACTGCTCTATCCACCACCTCAGCATACGTCGCAGGGGAACCAGCTAACACCATACGGAACAAATCGGGTCTCAATCCTCTTAAAAAGTTGTTCCTCTACATCCTCTCCTGGTTCGCAACATGGGGAACATACGAAAACAGCGAAGAAAACTGCCTGGCATACTCGGCCACCCTCAAGTTCCCTTGCTTCAGATTGTCGAACTCCCGCTCACGGTTGTTGTAGAAAGACTCATGGGTACACTCCTGTCGAAAAGCTGCACAGAAGCTCTCCCATGAAATCACAACTCCAGTCTCTCTCATGAAACGAGAAGTGCCCTTCCACCAGCGTTGCGCATGCTCTCTCAACTGCAACACTGCTAACTTCAGTCTCTGCTCTTGCGAGTACTCCACGGCGTCAAACAACTCTTCCATGTGCTCAAGCCAGCCTTCCGCCAATAGACTAGCTTCGAAACCAGTAAATGTCGGGGGATTCATCCTCTGGAACCTAGCCAACACTAGCTCAATCTCTCCAATCTGTCGGGTCACATCATCCACCTCTACCTCAACCTGTCTAGCTCGGCGACGCAAAGGGATACCCTGATGCTCAACATCCTCATCATTGCCCGGGGTGTTAGAGTAGATGCCCAACTAGCCAACTTGTGGCATGTGGGTTCATAGACTCTTGTATTAAACGATATTTATATATGATATTTGCATTTTATTTATGGCATTATTTACTTTCATTGTGTTGTATGATGATTAACAATTGTGTTGAGTAAAGACCTAGAATACATTATAGTGTATGTTAGATGTGATAGTGGGTATGACGGCTATCATGAAATACATCTAATAGTCACCGTGTATTCTGAACGTGTTCCTAGTCGATTGGGCCGTCAAAATGAGGATATGGCCGCCCGAGCTCGAGACTAATATCTGCGATGCGAAGTACCATGTTTCATTGGTAGGGAACATTGTGATGTTCTGAGCATGCAGATAGATAGTGACCTGGTGATCTATCGAACTACCCTCGTTCGGACTTTCCAAGTGGTTACCATTTGTCGAGTGGATAAGTCCGAGGTCTTGGTTGTACTGATTAGTCCTCACGACTCAAAACATCATTGAGACTCTACATGATAGGCATCTCGAGGATTCACCGCTCGCAGACATGCGTGGATATCCTATGCTATCTGAGGATAATAGTGTATAAAAATCTCTGGCCAGAGTAGTAGAAGTGTTTTAGGTAAATGGGTTTACCTAGTTACACTCGCGATGTCACTATTCGATCTCCAAGATGTATGCATAGCTATCGGATCTTTAGCGACTCTCGATTTACCAATGGTCGTTGATCTGATCGGGATAGATGGATTGAAAGGACCGTACTGTACGCTAACCACGACCAACTGGTTCTTGCAGGCCCTATCAGTGATACCTAGGGGATCATGGGGCGATGTTGCTAGACGCTCTTAACATGATCCGTTGGGCAAGTCCGGAATTGTGATTCCGGAGCCACAATGGTTGTGGGTCCATGACTAGCTGTATCCCTGAACCATTGAGGGTCGCACAAGTACTGGATTCGAGATTCCCGCACGGAAAACGAGCTCAATGTGTTGAGCATGGGAAGAGGAGTTTGGGGAGTGCGACTTCCTAAAAGTCAACAGGGGTCAAATCGTGATTTCCCGCTGTTGAGGGGCCAAACGGTCATTTTGCACTGGGGTTCTGAAAAATGGTTTTTCAGATCATAGTATTCTGTTTTGAAAATTGAGTCGATCGGTCCGATCTGTTCGGCGATCAGAGTTATGATGAAGTCACGATGATAGGGATGAACCGAATGTTCATACGTTGGACTCGGGCCCGTTGGGCCGGTCCAAGTCTATCACTAGTCTATTTAAATAGACTTAGAGGCTTTAATCAAAATACTTGACTCTTGATTACACTTAACCCTAACCCTAAAAGCACACGCCTCCCTCCTCTCCCAAATCGCCGCCGCCGCCGCCGCCGCCGCCGCCTCCCCTCGCCGGAATTTGTTTCAGCCAACTTTTCGAGGAGTTTCCGTTCGTGCCGATCTCATTAGGCCTTCTAGTGCAGGCTGACGAAGGAGTCTCCCTTCCGGTCGTGGACCTGACTGACGTAATCTACCGCCACCTACCGTGAAGTGCCGGTTTCCTCGTGAAACTGGTCGGAGCCAGGAGCCTAGACGCCAGCAAGGTAACTGCCTAAACACCCTATGAATGGTTCATATTGTGTCATTGTTTTGGATTGTATTGAATGTTTCCCGGCCTAATTTTATTCTTCCGCTGCCTCGCCGGGAGACGGGATCCGGATCCGCCACGTTTCCCCAACAGTGGTATCAGAGCAAAGGCTCGGATCTGATCAATACAATTGTTTCCATATTGCATCAGATCTCGAATTTGAATCGAAGAAACAAAAATTTTTTTTTGGAGATTGCCCTCGGCGTCGCCGCGCATGGCGGCGCCCCACCGCGCACTGGTCGCGTGATGCCATGCGCGCTGGCCGCGCATGGTGGCCGAGACGTGCGCGCTGATTCGCACGCGGCTGCACGTTCGAAGGGCGCTGGTATCGCGCACCTGGTTGCGCGAAGATCGCGCATGGTGGCCGCTGCGTCACGCCGATGCTGGGCGCCGTTTCATGATTGGAGGTCGACCGTTGCTGCAAGTCGCGGGCGCAATTGTTGCGCGATCTGTCGCCCACCGGATGCGCCACTGGTTGGCGCATCATGCGCCATGCGCCGCACGCGTTGCGGCGAGCGTGCGGCCGAGCGCCGCATGCTACGTGGTGGCGGCGGCCGCCGCCGTGTGGCCGTCGTCCGGTGATGCTCTGGCGATGTCGTGATGGCTGAATTCTTTTAGGGTTATGTTCGGGCCTGTTCCGGGCAGCCCATGAAGTTTTCGGGCCGATATTCGATATCGCGCATCATGCGCCATGCGCCGCACGCGTTGCGGCGAGCGTGCGGCCGAGCGCCGCATGCTACGTGGTGGCGGCGGCCGCCGCCGTGTGGCCGTCGTCCGGTGATGCTCTGGCGATGTCGTGATGGCTGAATTCTTTTAGGGTTATGTTCGGGCCTGTTCCGGGCAGCCCATGAAGTTTTCGGGCCGATATTCGATATCGGGCCCAATTCGGTCGATTTTGAAATTTTGAGATTTTTGGACCTAAAATTGTTTTTAAGCCCAAATTGATGCAATTAAATTGCAAAATACGATTTTAATTTTGAAATATGATTTTATAAATTAAATATGATTTTTTTGATTAAAATTTGATTTTATTGACAAAATACGATTTTATTTATAAAATGCGATTTCGTAATTAAAATATGATTTTGTGGTTAAATAATTTGATTATTTAATTTACGCATGTTAATTAGATTATCTGCATGATTGGGATGATCGAGAGCCGTGCCCAATTTGTTAGGTGTATGCGATATGTTTTTATGATTTCAGTTTGTGAATATTATTGATTATCATTTTAAGTGGGCCTGTTTGTGGCCCGTTCCCATCCCTTAAAAAATGTATCCCTTATATGTCATGGTATATTTAAATGTAAATTACTAGATTTAGTGGGAGGACATGCGAAGACGGTGGACAATGACGATCAAGTATATTGAAGACCGAAGATTTGTAAAATCGGAAGCATTGTAACAAGATTGCATTACATGTTGCATTACCCCTAAGATTGGACCCAGGTCCGTGGCTGGCAACCACGGACCTCATAGCTCTCATGATCGATCATCCCAATGTTTATATATGTGATATATAGTTAGTTGAATCCGCATGTTTTAAATATGATTTACAATATCTGCATGAGACCAAATTTTCGAAAATAAAATTCCTCGTTTTAAATATGATTTAAAACTAATATAAGATAAATGTTTATTCGATAAACTAAAGGGAATTTAAATTTGTTTAAATTATCCCTACCTTCCATCAACAATGAGTGTACGCCGATGCTACCGACTCATATTATTGAGGGGGTCATGTATGCCGGAAATCTGTCTACGCCCTTGACAATTGTTGTGAGTTCGGTTGGAACTCCCTTTAACGTTGGCTCATATTATTGGGGACGTTAAGGGGACCATCCTTCACGACTCAACATTGATGGATCATCTTGACACATGATAGTAAACGACGTCATATTATTGGGCCCTTACTGGACGTGAGGTGAATACATGGAGGTTGCACCGGTTGTAATCGGAAACTACCTTTTGGGGGTCATGGATGGCTGATATTATTCGGGTCCATGATCGCTTGATTGGGCTCCGTGTACCCACTAAAGAAACTTGCTTTCTCGATTTCATTAGAGGGTGGTGAAATCGTTAAAATAGTGGGAGGGTAATTCATAAACTTAACGACCTTGTTTTATGTCTTAACGATTATCTTATATAGTTAGTGATGTATGTTTGTTTTCTTTTCAGTATAACTGCATTTATATAATGGTTTCGATGAAAAACCCGCTCGCTGCTATACTTGATAGCAACAAGTTCACCGGTCTGAACTACCAAGACTGGCTCCGCAACCTCAACCTTGTGTTGGCTTCGGAGAAACTTCTTTATACGATAGAGAAGTGCCCTCCGAAGGAAGCCCCTGCCGATGTCAGCCCTGAGGAGCTGGTTACGCTTAAACAATGATGGGACGACGAGGTTAAGACTCGATGCTATGTGATGGCATCGATGTCCAATGAAATGCAACGGCGCTTTGAGAAGACAAAGTATGCTGCTGACATACTTTTTCATCTCAAAGAACTGTACGGGGAGAACTCTCGACATGAGAGGTTCACGGCTGTCAAGGAGCTTATGACGAGCCGCATGCGCGATGGGACTTCGGTCCGTGAGCATGGGATTCGTATGATTGGGCTCGTTGAAAAGCTGTCGGGCCTTGATATCACACTTCCACACGAGCTGTCTTTGGACGTGCTTCTCCTCTCACTGCCTGCTGCATTCGACCCCTTTGTCGTCAACTTCAACATGAACAAGCTGGCAGCCACCCTTGAAGAGGTGGTTAACATTCTTGTAGTGTTTGAAGGAACCACAAAGAAGGACAAACCCGTCCTCCTTATGGGCTCTTCTGCGAAGAAGGGGCCCAGACGCAAGGGAAAGAAGCGTTCTGCCCCTGCAAAGGAGGAAAAGCCCACCAAGAAGCCAAAGGCGAAGGCTTCCAAGCCAAACAAGAGCGAGGATGTTTCCCACCACTGTCACAAGCCTGGGAATTGGAGGAGTAACTGCAAGGAGTACCTCGAGCAGTTGCGAACTGCGAAAGGTATGTTCTATATTGAAATAAATATGTCTCTTAGTTCGACTTCTTGGGTACTAGATACCGGATGTGGATCTCATATCTGCAATGACTTGCAGGTGATGACAAGAAGCCGACGTCTTAGAGAGGATGAGACCCACTTGAGGCTTGGCAATGGAGCAAGAGTTGCTGCAGTAGCTATAGGAGATATTAGTTTATTTCTGTCTTCAAATTTTAAGTTGTTGTTACGAGACGTTTTATTTGTTCCTTAATTAATTAAAAAAATTATTTCTATTCCTATGCTTGATAGAGATGGATATTCTTGTATGTTTGCTAATTCGATTTACAATATTTACAAGAATGAATGTTTAATTGG
>KV018131.1:125005-142374 GCA_001598015.1 Dorcoceras hygrometricum
TCCACTCGACAAATGATAACCACTTGGAAAGTCCGAAGGAGGGTAGTTCGATAGATCACCAGGTCACTATCTATCTGCATGCTCAGAACATCACAATGTTCCCTACCAATGAAACATGGTACTTCGCATCGCAGATACTAGTCTCGAACTCGGGCGGCCTTATCCTCATTTTGACGGCCCAATCGACTAGGAACAGTTCAGAATACACAGTGACTATTAGATGTGTTTCATGATAGCCGTCATACCCACTATCACATCTAACATACACTTGAGTGCATTCTAGGTCTTTACTCAACGCAATTGTAAATCATTATACACACAATGAAATTAAAGAATGCCATATGGATAAATGCGAATATTATATATAAATATTGTCATATACAAGAGTCTATAAACCCACACGCCACAAGTTGGCTAGTTGGGCATCTACTCTAACAAACAGCTGAGCGAACATCTGTTGAAGTGTTGTGAGCGTATACGACAAGTGAAGATGAAACAACTGTTGGCAGTAATCGTTGATACATTTAAGTGATCTTACTGCTGGAACATATAAGCCAAATTAGTTGCTTTTGAAGACGACAAAAAGCCTGCAAAAGAAAAGGACACAAGGACAACTTCCTGTCGGTACTTTACAGAACATCTTTCAACGGGAAGAAAAGTATGTCTAATGGATTAATTTGAACAGAGGCTTTATATACAAGGAGATTTGAAGGAATCGATATGCTGGTGTGAAAGACAAAAATAGAGAAATCACAGAGGGAAGAAAACAGGAAGATGAAGCAGTCGACCACCATTAGAGAGGAGCTTATTACAGTGTCGACTGCTGAGTCTTCATCAACTCTTTAGGAGCATTTCCCGAGTGTGTGAGATTTATTATTTCGAGAGTTGAGCATTCACTGTAAAAATCTCACACATAGAGATTCACTCACACAAACACGAGATATATGCGAAAGTGTATAGTGAGTGAATCAAAACCAAAATGCAAAAAGCAGATCCCGTCCAAGCACGAAGACGTTAAACTCTGTGTTTTCTCACAGAGGCGTAAAGCAAGTTATTGACACAGCCGAGGGCTGGTGTAGAGTCTAGGAGTTCTAGCAGCTGCTGGCTGTTGGATTGGGTCTGTGGATCAAATTCTTCTAGTGGAACCTTCCGAGGCGGAAGAAGGGGAGACGTAGGATATTTATATCCGAACTTCCATAAACAAATATTGAGTAATCTCTTTACGATTTACAGCATTTTACTTCCCCATACACATTTTACATTTAACATACACGGCATTTCAGATTCCACACGCACAGTAGCTTTAACTTATGTTTAATGGAATCTGAATGCATCGCATTTGACTTTAGCATGTTTAATTATCAGTTGGCACAAAACATGCACGAATTTGTTTCAGCATATCAGATTTCACTTATGCCGTAGCATTATTATTTGTGTGAAATCTGTTTGGGCAGTTGTTTTAAAATTAGGATTCATTTCTGGTGTTTTCCGCATGTTTTTATTACATACCAGATCTGTCTCCGATGCTCTGTTTTATGTTCAAGAACCCGAGGTATTGTACCTCTTTTTAGCAGTAGCAGCGCTCGCTTCTTTTATTTTATAGGATCAGATCTTTTGGGTCGTTGCCTGTGTTGTTTATTTAGCGTGAGATCTGATCCTTCGGTCCTAACACAGCTTCACAGCGAACTCAACAGAAGCCACTACCCGCTCAAATCTGTTAAGATATCTAAATGTCAACTCAAATATGAACTCAAACAGCTTAATTTCTAAAGCCCAGTAGCATAACTCAGCTACCTAACTCCTACGGAGCATTACTCAGCTCTCATACGAAGCTTAAATCGGTAAAGAATCACTTACCGAAAGCTTTTAAAGAACAGAAGAACTACTGGTTCACAATCGCGAAGACATACAAACACTGCAACAACTTCGCGCTCCTCAAATCCGGAGACTCCAGTCTCCAAACTGGTATCAATCGAAAGTCCTAGAGAAGACGAGCTTGGCGCTACCAATCTTGCTCCAAACGGAGGCTTAAAACGACGGAAATCGACGAAAATAGGGTTCGGATGAACAATACCAATCGAGGGTTATCGGGGATGAAGATAAGGAATATCTGGTTCGAAAAAAACTCTAAGTGTTGATCGACACTTAAGTTAAAATCCCCAAGTCTGAGCTAAAGTGGAAATCAATTCACCGACAAGTTCATATTTCATTGCTAAGGCAGAAGTCTCTCAAATCTGGCCTCAGCTATCACTCACGTCTGCCAACGTAACTCAGATCTGATCTCCAAACAAACATGCGTTCTAATCAAAACGACGTCGCTCTTACTTATCAAAACGATGTAGCATCGGAGTCCGATCTCACAATAGATCCCGCTAACGCTTCTCAGATCTTGATCACATCTGTATTCTCCAAACCACATCGGTCTACCCAGTACCGTTGACCAACGTTGACATCTGAACAACTCTGGACCACTGACCATCGCTGACTTCATCGAGTAGAAACTCACATCTGCTCACGCCCGATAAGCAGATTTCATTCACTAGCGTCAAGTATGAATAGGCAATACGACGTAGCATTCTCTTGCAACGCCATGTCTGACTAGCACCCAAACGACAGTGTTTCACTCCCTACTCGTGAAAATTCAAGCAAACATGCGAGGGACAGATCTGAACATCCAGATTCCGCTCAAATCTGAAATTCTAAAAATCACCAAGTCCTCAAATCTGAAACCCGATACTCAGAAACTCAACTAGCTAATTCTAAATCAAATCTGATTAGCTAATTAAATTGTACTTAGCAAATTATAGTCCTCACAATATTACTTGTGAAATCATTCTGCTTCGAGCTGGTTTACTTACTGGTCTTCCAGCTGGTTCATTATCACTCCAGCTGGTCCACTTATCACTCCAGTTGGTCGATTATACCACTTGTCACTACCACTTACGATCTGTATTCTCAACTGTAAACCACTGTTTTCCTGCTCTTCAACTCAGTGCTCTCTGCTCTTCTAATTTTCTCAATTGAACTGCCCTTATCCGGTTAAGCATCTTTGAACTAGTATTTGCATGACTTAGTTCCCAGTTTGTTTGTCCTAAACCAGCGGACCTCAATATCCTGAGCTGGTTTGTCCTTAACCAGCTTAACCAAATTACCTTTGCTGGTTTATCATCAACCAGCGTACCTGAATGCTCTGAGCTGGTTTTTCCTTGACCAGCTTGACTCTTCTCTGATCTGGTTTCTAAATTCAACATTGTAAGCTTCGTCCAGATCTTGTCACTTTGGTCTGATTGATCTCTTTTATTTTTCATCTCTCTTTTATTTTTCATCACCAAAACTTCTGAAATTTACTCTTAACAATTTTCCTTTTTGGTGATGACAAAACTTTGGTCGTAAAAAGAGATTTTTATAGACCGTTAGACAATTTGCAAAAATTCAACTATGCACAAACAACTTGGTCCTATGCAAAAGCTATTAAGTACGTTCTTGCTCAAAACCATCGTCTCCTCTTATAGTTGCTGCTTCCTTCACCCATTCTATAGTTTGGTCCTTTACCTCTTGTACTACTCGGACCTTCCCCTTGTCTACTTGGTCCTTCCCCCTATCTACTACTTTGACCACCTTCCCACTTTTTGGCATCACCAAGCTCCTTGAGGTGATTAACTAATTCGGCCAGCTGTAATTTGACAAAATCAAGATAACTGGAAATATGTAGCTGACGCTCAGTAAATTGACGAACAAGGCTGGTTTCCAATGATGTCTGGGAAGACGCAACCTTGATAGCCATCGTGTCCATATTTTCATAGAATGCGCGCTTGTAAGTATTAAATTCGTTCTTCAGAAACGTCTGAACATTCAAATATCTATTCAACTTTGGAATCCAGATATCCAAGTCTAGATTCCATGGATTGTACCTTTGAATCCATAGAAAGAATCCTCGAATCCATAGAAATCGTCCTTGAATCCAGTGAATCAATGACTTTTTCTTCCGCTTCGAGCTTAATATCAGAATTAAGACTTGCTTGGGGACTGGATGTAAAGACCTGCTGTGAACTATCGTGGGAGATTCTTCATTATTTGTTGAATCCACAAGATCTATCGTCTCTTCTTTGTTTCATGTATATACAACCATCTGTAAGTTAGATGGACTCGGACCCTGATGGTCCGCATTATATACTTCTGAAACGGGATTTGGACCCAGAGTATTTACATGATTCTCATTGTAAACAGAAAAACTTTCGAAGAAAGTAGGATTCTCACTGGAGTTAGAATCAGAATTGGTACTGGGAGTGGGATAGAAGCGCATACTGGCACTGGCCTCACTCTGAATCTAAAGATGGGCAGGGGAACTATAACTCAAGTTGTGTTGAGGCTGGTCCTCGTCCGCAAGAGCCGATTGCTCTTGGACCTATTTTCCACCATCAGAACCCAAATTTTCCTGATCTGTGTCCCCCACCTGCTCAACAATCTGATCAACCACGTCACTCTGGCCATCTCCTGTAGGCTCAGGAATTTGGGGATCATGTTCCCGATCTGGTTGCTTTTATGGTGTGGGCTTTGCGAGCTAAGCTTTAAACTCTTCCCAAGTCAAGCATGGAGTGAGATCCGAAGATCCAACTCGACTGCAGAACATTCATTGTAGGTAACTAGAAGACCGGCTTGAGCTTGAAAAGGCTGATGCTCTTATTTGCTTGTGCCAGTTCAGATTCCAGCAAGCGAATAGCCATAATATCCTAGTTGGCTTATGGCTTGTCTTTGTGGAATTCTTTAAAGTGCTCAGCAACTACTTCACGCAACAACACCTCCACAATCTTGTACCAAATAAGCTCCTTTCTCTGGAGCAGCTCGTCAACCCTGCCTGTCTCAGCCCATGGCATCAACTTATTCGGCCTTTGCAAATTCTGACAAAAAATGCATAGAAGAAATTTTATCCAACCGATAACTGGTTCGGAACTGATACCACTGATCAAAGATTCGAAGTTGGCACTCTGCTTGCTCCTGTATGTTATGAATAACCAAAGATAGTGTTCTTCTACTGGATTTGGTCGATCAAAGTGGGGCAGCACTCCATTGCCTTTGTCTGATGGGTCAATCTTTGGAAGAAAATGCGTGACCCAATTGATTTCTCGAATCTCGATCGGAGCAAAAACGTCCTTGCCAACGTAGGTGGTAGGCTTCTCAGCTGCTTTGTCAGATTCACTCCTTTCATCGATAGCTTCTTCATAGGTAACATGCTCCATATCCGTCATGTTGCTACTCTCCATCTGCTCAACATTCCCAGTGCGTCCCTTATTCTTCTCAAAACTTTCGGGACCATCACCAGGAGATTTTACAAGCTCTCCCTGAGCAGTAGTAGGATCATTCCCATCCTTTTTCTCCTTATCATCTTGCATCTCCACCTCTAGGGGAGTTCCCACAGTAGCTTCTGGTCTACCAGCGGTTGACCCATCATCATCCCGGGCTGGTATTACCTTGATTGGACCAGGCTGGGAATTAACCCTATCACCAGCTGTTGGATTCAGCTTCTTCTGCCGTTGTGTCCTCTGTTTATTCTGAATTTGCACAGGAGGAAGGACACAGTGGTTTCTGAATCAGATGGATTCAGAATCAATTTGCGCTTAGGTGCAGCGCCATTTTTCTTGAATCCACATCTGAGCTGGTCTCAGAAGTGGACTTCGCAGGAGCATCTTGGCTCCCATCCTCCACTATCTTGTTCACCACCAAAACTCCATCTTCATTTCCTTTTTCTTTCTTGGTTCCCTAAAAGTCACATCGGATCCAAAGAACCGACCTCGCATCTCAATCACGGTCTCCTTTGTAATATCCAAAAAATTGGTCAACCCCTCTGTGGGTAGTCCAACCATTTCAACAAAAATTTCTCTCGTCAGCGTCAATTTCCTATTGGCGAAGAAACTGAAAATCGTGCCTGCTATCACTTTCACGTTAGCGAAGAATTCAACCACTGCGCTTTCATGTATGGGATTGGATGCTGCTAAAAACCCTTCAAGCCCTGTGTCCACCGGGGACTTGAACATATGGGCCATCCCGGTGTGCTCCATAGCGAGCATAGACTCGAACTCAACCTGCAAAGCGTAAACGAAGAAACAAGCGGCCATTGTTGATAAAATTGGGTTGGGAATATGGAATAAGTGAAAAATTGCACGAAGAATGCAGTAGATTTGGTTGCAAGAAAGCTCGATTGCACGAAAATTTAAAAGCGTACTGTAAAAAGTAAAGTGAAACAGTTTATGTACGAACGGGGAGAGAGAAGGGTTTTTACGGGACACGTGTCAGCATCATATTAAAAAGATATTTGAAATTCCAGAAAGATGACCGTCAGTTTTAAATACGTTTTAAAAATGACCAAATCTCTACCGTTCGGTCTCATATACCAGCCAGGAACAAATACATCAAACACCGTGATAACATCTCACTGTACATGCCTCAAGCTGGACCAGACCGGCACGATGTCAACCAGCTCGAAGACAACCAGCGGACTCTTTGTATTATCTATTTGAATTATATTGTTCCCCCTGAATTTATGCATGCAGAACACAATCATGACATATCTAGGAGACCTAAAATGTTTCTAAAGTAAGAAAATTAGCGTCCGATAGAGGCTTGGTGAAGATATCAGCTACTTTCTGATTAGTTGGCACATGCTCCACCCGAACGGCTTTCTTTAGCACGTGGTCTCAAAGGAAATGATGGCGTATGTCGATGTGATTGGTTCTGAAATGCAGTACATGGTTTTGAGTAATCGCGATTGCACTTGTTTTGTCACAGAATATGGGTGCTTCTTGTGCATCAACGCCATAGTCACGGAGCTGTTGTTGAATCCGCAACATTTTAGTGCAACATCTTCCAGCTGCGACGTATTCAGCCTCAATGGTGGATGTGGCGATCGATGTCTGTTTCTTGCTGAATCAGGATATTAATCTATCACCAAGAAACTGACAAGTCCCACTTGTGCTACGCTGATCAATCTTACACCCTACATAATCGGCATCACTATAACCAATCAAATTTAAACTTGAGTCTTTGGGATACCAAAGACCCACGTTTTGCGTGTCTTTCAAGTATTTAAGAATGCGTTTAACAACCATGTAATGTGATTGTTTTGGACGGATTGAAACCTGGCACACATACAGATAAAAAACATGATGTATGGTCTGCTTGCTGTGAGGTATAGAAGCGAACCAATCATCCCACGATACATGGTTACCTGAGTCGCAGCTACTGAGCATTTTTCCATATGAAACTTCTTGAGAAGTTTTGTTGTGTACTTCGCTTAATTGATGAATATTCCATCCTCAAGCTGCTTTACATGTAATCCGAGGAAAAACGTCAGCTCCCCCATCATGCTCATCTCGAATTTATCCTGCATAAGCTTGGAAATAGTAGAGGCGAAGATAATATCATCAACATAAATCTGTACGAGCAAGACATGATCATTTTCATGAAATTAAAAAGTGTCTTGTCGACAGAGCCAATAAAAAAGCCATGGTCAATAAAAAATTTGGATAGATTATCATACCAAGCTCTCGGAGCTTGTTTCATACCATACAACGTTTTATCAAGCTTGTACACATACTCTGGTCTGGTATGATCTACAAAGCCAGGAGGTTGTGTAACATACACTTCCTCGTTCAAGATGACATTTAATAATGCACTCTTGACATCCATCTGATAAACTTTGAAATTCTTAAATGATGCATATGCAAGAAAAAGTTCTAATTTCTCAAGTCTAGCTACAGGTGTGAAGGATTCTTCCAAGTCTATCCCTTTCTCTTGCCTATAACCTTGCGCTACCAGCCTAGCCTTATTTCGAACTACATTTCCATTCTCATCTAACTTATTTCTAAAGACCCACTTAGTTCTTATGATGTTTTGATCATCAGGTCTAGGAACTAGATGCCATACTTTACTACGTTCAAATTGATTGAGTTCCTCTTGCATAGCGTCTATCCAGATCGGGTCAGCTAAGGCTTCTTATACTTTCTTAGGTTCAATGTGTGATATGAAAGAAGAATTAAAGTATTTGTTAATCATCTGACCCCGTGTCCTAACAGGTGCAGTAGGGTTAACGATAAACAGCTCGGGTGGATGATTTCCACCGAAGACCTGGTGTATATGATGTAGAAGGTTCGTGTTGTTCCCTCTGCGTTCCAGCTCCATTGTTTTGATTACCACTTGTTGAATTGCCACTTGTTATGTCAGGCTCATTAGCATGTATATGTTCTCCACCAGCTTGATCGCAATACGGACCGGCTCGCTCAACATCTTGAATATCTGCATTTGTAACAGGCATATCTAGAGCGTGCTGGTCATCCTCTTGACATTTATCTTATGCCTCATCATCACTTGATTCATCAAGATTGGTATACTCAAGACGAGTGCACTGATCATTTACTTTTGATGCTGAGGTTGATCTGAAGCTGGTTTCATCAAACACCACGTGAGCTGATTCTTCAACAGTAAGTGTAACGCCCAGATATTTTAATGTCCACAATTAGGAAATTATAAGATTTGAGAGATTAAATTGAAATGCTATTTTATTCAAATTTTATTTCGGTTGAATTCTAGAATTATTAATATATAAATTCAGCTTTCGTTTGTGTATCAAGTTGAATCTCAGATTTGAGCTATATGTGTTAATCAGTTCCTGCCTTAGTGAATTGATTTTAGAATGCAATTGCAGAAGCTGTTTGGTCGATTCTTATAAGCCAATTGAATCCTTATTTTCAAATAAAATAGCTCGGTTCGAAGCATTAGATTTCATTTTAAAATGGAGTAGCACTTTTTAAAAGATCTTTGGCATATCGATTAAACGTGTTTCTTTCTTAGGCATTTTAATGCATATATATAGGATGTTAGACATATCATGCATCATTATTTACAAATCAAAACACTTTACAAATTTAAAATGGAGTAGCACTTTTTAAAAGATCTTTGGCATATCGATTAAACGTGTTTCTTTCTTAGGCATTTTAATGCATATATATAGGATGTTAGACATATCATGCATCATTATTTACAAATCAAAACACTTTACAAAAAACAAGTTGTGCTCTCTGTGAAGAAACTGAGCAAAACCTTTCAATGTTTTCGAAGGAGACAAACGATGCGTACGTGATTATCGGGTTTCTACTGTGATTGTGTTGCAGAATACAGAAAAGTAAACTCTGTTTCTTGCTACACTCATGAAAGCATATATTCAGTTCTGTATGCATGTTTGTATGTGTTTTAAAGATTTGAAGATAGCCACGGCTGTTCTTCAAAGAAAAGAAAGTTCATGTTCTGTTTTTATGAAGAAGTACGTGTTTACTGGCTTTTGATTCAAAAAGATTTTTAGAAAATGTTTGATGATGTTCTTCCAGTTAGTTATTGAGTTTTCTAAAGATTTTATTCGAAGTAGTTTATTCGATTGATTTCCAGAAATTTCTTGAGATCTTTTGATTTCTTCAGACTGAGGTTTTCCTCCGTTGTTCATGTACGTTCATATAGCTAAGTCTGAAATCTGGTTCTTAAACCGAAGCTGAAATTCTATGTTGGACAGGTTCTAAGTAGAGTTCTGTTGCTAAGTTAAATAAAGTTCAGATGCGAGTTTCGTTTCACATCTAAATTGGGTCAGATTCCATATTGTTGACCATTTTGATATCTGTGTTGACGTCTGAGTTGACTTCGGTTGACCATTGACATCTGAACGACTCCATTTGATTATATTGATTTCGTTGACATCTGAGTTCACCAACAGGCAGATTCTGATTTCCTTATTCTTCGCTGAGATACTTATGCAAAATTCAGATTCCGTCTTTTTAGCCTTCGATTTTTCTTCGATTGATATAGAAAGTACAAATGTGAGTTCCTTATTCATTTCCGCCTCGATTCGGAAGATTTATTCGATTCAATTGAAAAGATTTCTAGTGGCTTTATTCAGTTTTCATCTTAGCAAGTTTACAGAGAATCCTCAAAGTGTTCCTGAGCATCATCGGAGCTTTTAAAACCAGTAAATAGTACTTAAAAGGAAAGAAAAATAGATTTACGAAAGAAAATATAGAGCAGAAAGAAAGAAATGTTTACAGAAAATTTTAAGTTATGACTTAGACAACAGACGGTCCCCAGAGGAAGGGTGAGTGCCTGGCTGACGAACCAGTGTGCCCCTTCAACAGCAGGAAGGATCAGGATTACGGATTGACGGATCTGTATACCCCTTCACATAGATGGGATTTATCCCAGCCCCCTGATAATCAGATGATAGTTTGATCGATGACTTAGACAACAGACGGTCCCCAGAGGAAGGGTGAGTGCCTGGCTGACGAACCAGTGTGCCCCTTCAACAGCAGGAAGGATCAGGATTACGGATTGACGGATCTGTATACCCCTTCACATAGATGGGATTTATCCCAGCCCCCTGATAATCAGATGATAGTTTGATCAAACGAATGGACCAACTGTACGGTGTTTCTGTCATAATTACCAGAAAAGAAAAGAAAGAGCGCAAGTGTGATTTTAATCACAGCTCTGTAGAAAGTTTAAAGATACTTCTTTTTATAAGTAAAGAAAATGTTTTCAGAACTTGTTTATTGTTATGCTTTCAATTTATTCAGATTTCTCAGTTATCTTTTTTAGCTTATTTATTTATTAAGCTATTCCGATTCAGATTCCATTATAGTATCAGATATCGTTTGCTTGTATTATGTGCCTTCGATATTCCAGACTTTACCTGCTGAGCCATAGGCTCACTAGTTTTCATTGAGTGCTGATAATGAGCAGTAGGGAGCTGGATGGTGATGAGATGAACGGAAAGATGTGTTTATCGTGGACATCAGATTCCGTTGATCTTTGAGATTCAGAATTTTGTTGTACAGAACTCTAGTTATTACTTTTGTATAATGACAGATTCTTAGTTTCTTTATTTTGGTTGGAATCTGTAACAAACATACTATTGAAAAGTTTTATACAGTTTCGTTTCTCTTGAACATATGTGTATTTTCCACGTCTTTGTACATTCAGAATTTTCTTCTAGTAGTAATTATAAATTGCATTTAATTGCAAGTTAGTTCAGAATTTAGTAGCGAATTCTTGTGGTAATTAAGATCGGAATTTTTTTATACTTTTCAATTCGAACCCTAAAAGTTCCTAAATTTCCTTTAAGAAAAGTCGGGTCGCTACAGTTGGTATCAGAGCATGGTCCTTGAGATAAACACATTTCCAGTCTGAACAGCTCTCGCCAGCCGCTTCTATATTTGTAAGTTTTATTTCATGTTTTAGCATATAAGTAATCTCTTATAATAGAATTGTGGTGGATTTGGGCTACCCCTACAGATATGGCAGGACGAGGTAGAGGAAGAAGAGGAAGTACAGAAGGAGATAGTGAATCAGAAGGAATGAACCCTGTTTTAAATAGTATGGCCCAATTTTTAGAACGTTTGGTTGACCAAACCAATCAAGGGAATGGTCAATCATCAGGGAGAATGATTAGTAGAGAAGATCCATAGGAAAGGTTCAGAATACAGAGACCTCAGGAATTTACTGGTTCTACTGATCCCCTTATAGCTGAAAGCTGGATTAAGTCCATGGAAGTGATATTTGAATATCTGCATTTGATAGAACTAGAAAAGCCTCGGTGTGCGATCTACATGCTGAGAGGAGATGCTATGATATGGTGGGAAGGAGCCAAGTTAACAGTAGGCTTGGAAATGCTCACATGGGAGGAATTTAAGAGAGTATTCCTTGAGCAGTACTTTACTGTTGATGTGAGGGAGAAGCTGCAAAATGAGTTCCTAACTCTTAAGCAGGAAGGGATGCGGGATTATATCCGCAAGTTTGAGAGGGGATGCTATTTTTTTCCTTTTATTGGAACCAATGCAGATGTCAAGTTTCGACATTTTATTAATGGGTTGAAGCCTATGATCAAGCACGATGTCAGGTTCGCAGAACCCATGGATTATAGAGCAGCTGTGAACGAAGTTCTATGGGCAGAGCAGGACTGGAAAGCAATTGAGGATGAGAGACAGCTGAAACGACAAGCCTTCCAGCAGAAAGACCGTAGACAATCTAAGAGGCCAAACAACCAGCAAGGGTCTCAAGGGAAAAGACCAATAGCTGCCCAACCTATTTCTGCCGTTCCCAAACCTGGGAATAGGCCAACATGTCCTACTTGCAAGAAGAATCATGCGGGCCAGTGTCGTTTTGGGCAGAATGTTTGTTATACTTGTGGCAAGTCATTCCACATATCCAAGTATTTCCCCCAAGCAACTCATCGCCAGCAGGGCATATGTGATGACGGCAGAGCAAGCTCCAACAGATACTACGATTGTGACTGGTAAGATCGTTGTTTTAGTATGTCTAAGTTAGCATTGCTAGATTCAGGTGCAACCCATTCCTTTGTATCAGAAAAATTTGCTAAGAATTTACCCATAAAACCAGAAGTAGTTGAAGTAGGATATTGCGTTCAGATTCCTTCGGGAGGAAGCATAGTCACCGAGCATGTTATTCGTAATTTAGAACTTAGGCTACAAGGGAATATTGTCTATGCAGATTTGGTAGTATTGCCGATGCTTGAGTTTGATTTAATCTTGGGAATAGATGGGTTAACTAAGTATGGGACCGTTATATATTTTAAGCATAGAACGGTTAAGATTAAAATACCAAGTGGGATTTCATTCTTGTTCAAAGCTGACAGATTCGATAGTACTTTTAAGATAATATCAGCTTTGAAAGCCCAAAGGTGTTTAAGAAATGGATGTCAAGGATTTTTAGTAAGTGATTTATCGATAGAGCAAGATAAGGAAATTACTCTAGAAAACGTAGAAGTTGTGAATGAGTTTCCAGATGTCTTTCCAGAAGATATCTCAGGTCTACCCCCAGATCGTGAGTTAGAATTTTCTAGCGATTTAGTACCAGAAACTGCCCCAGTTTCCAAGCCTCCATATAGACTTGGCCCTAAGGAAATGAAGGAGTTAAAAGACCAGATCCAAGACTTATTGGATAAAGGTTTTATCAACCCAGTACTTCGCCACGGGGAGCTCCGGTGTTGTTCGTAAAGAAGAAAGATGAAAGTATGCGTCTGTGCATAGATTATAGAGAATTGAATAAGTTAACAGTTAGGAATAAGTACCCTCTCCCTAGAATAGATGACTTATTCGATCAGTTATGAGGAGTTGTTGTGTTTTCAAAGATCGACTTAAGATCTGGATACCATCAGCTACGAGTTAAAGAAGCAGATGTGTATAAAACAGCTTTCAGAACCAGATATGGCCATTATGAGTTTTTAGTTATGCCCTTTGGATTAACTAATGCGCCATCAGTGTTTATGGATCTGATGAATAGAGTATTTCAACCTTTACTAGACAGATTCGTTATTGAATTTATATATGACATTCTCATTTACTCTAAGAGAAGATTCGAGCATGCAAACCATCTTAGAGAAATTTTACAGATTCTGAGAACTAAGAAATTGTTTGCTAAGTTTGGTAAGTGCGAATTTTTGGATTGAAAAGGTTGTATTTCTTGGTCATATTATATCCAAGAATGGGATAGAAGTAGATCCTTCTAAGGTAGAAGCTGTTCGAGAATGGCCTGTACCTAAGAGCGTAGCAGAGGTTCGTAGTTTCTTTGGACTTGCAGGTTATTACAGAAGGTTTATAGAGGGATTTTCTAAGATAGCTGTCCCTTTAACGTCATTGACTAAGAAGAATGTTAAGTATGATTGGACTCAAGAATGCCAGTCCAGTTTTGAGAAATTAAAGTTGGCATTAATAGAAGCCCCTGTTTTGACATTACCGTCGGGAAAAGGAAACTTTGTGATTTATACAGATGCGTCGAATACAGGACTAAGAACTGTTTTGATGCAAGAAAAGAAAGTAATTGCTTATGCTTCCAAGCTGAAGATTCATGAGAAGAATTATCCTACGCATGACTTAGAATTAGCCGCACTGGTTTTCGCATTAAAGATTTGGAGACATTCTTTTTGAGGAATCAGATTTTGGGATTTGATTAGTCACGAGAATTAAGATTTTCGAATTCCAGAATTTCAGATTTTTGGTGAAATCTGATTTGAGAATTCATATCTCTCGTAGAGAATTTCATATTTCTAGTCGCATGAGTCATCGGGTGAGATCTGGTAGTGATTTGGAGTCTAATTGGTTAAATTGTGATAGAATCTGGTTTCCTGAGTGTTAGCGTGAATTGCCACGAGAAGAGGTAAACATTGTAGTTTTGGTGAGGTCTGGATGGTTGAGAGTGGCGCGGGAGTGAGCGCCGTCGTTTCGTATCTCCAGACTTCTCGCTAGTAGAGCATTTCAGACGTCAACGCTGGTCAACGGAACCGTAGCGGGTGATCGCTGGTTCGAGTGATCGCTGGATTGAGAGAATGCCACGCGTTGGTCAACATGTTGGAATTGACGTCTGGTGTAGAGTGTCCGGATGTTGTGGTTTGAGAGAGAGATATGTTCTCTCGGTGCGACGCCGTTTTGCGCATTGGTAAAGCGTAGAGATCTGTTCAGCGATGAGTGCTAGTGTTGTATTTTGGGGAGAGGTCTGGTTGAGCGATGCGACGTCGTTCCATTAAGTTGCTGCATCGTCGTTTTGAATTACTAGCACTTAGCGAATTTGCATTGGGTGAGCGAAGAGATCTGTTGTGTTTTATCGTTGGAGCGTCCAGATGTCACCGTTACGCCATCGTTTGGACTTGTGCGCGAGAGTTAGCGTAAGTGCTGGATTTTGAATGGTTGTGAGCGCTTGTTTGGAGAAATCTGTTTGGCGCTATGTTATGATACATAAATCTGTTTAAGTCGGGAATTGTGTTATTCAATAGAGATTGAATTGAGGATTTAAATACAAGTGTTGAGTTACACTTAGAACATTTTACACCCGATATTTCTTATCCTCCTCTTTGTTGAAACCCTCGTTCGACACTGTTTATTCGAAAATTTCTTCCCTAAATTTCTGCCAATTCCAGCTTCTGTTTTTGATGATTTTGGTGGGGCTGAGTTCACCTTGCTTAGCTCTTTCGATTGCTACCCATTTGAGATCCTGAATCATCGTTGGAGGAGAAGCGCGAAGTTGCTGTGTCTTCGTGCCGTGTAGTCCGTTGGTTCTTCGGTTGGTTTAAGTTTCTGGGTGAGCATTTCCTTCCGTTTTGAGCTCTGTCTTCGTGTTAATACCTGCGTAGATGTATAGGACTTGAGTTTAGTTCTGGCCGTAGGTGTTTAAGGGTTTATATTCAGATTTGAGCTAAGATATTAGCTACCTTGTACAGATTTCAGCTCCTTGAAGTCTTCTGCCGAGAATTTCGAACCAGGAGAAATCTGCTTTCTCAGCCCGTGAGTTCTGCATTGCCCTGTTCGAATCTGTGAGGTAGAATTTAAGGATTGAGGTACGAATTGAGCAGTCCTTAATAGCTTGGAGCGTGGACATGACTGTATTTCTTGCTATGAGATCTGTTGGCCTGCTTCGGTGTTATTACGTGAAACTGAATGGATGAATTGATTTATATATGTCCTGTTTTACGTACTGTCGAATTGTATGCATTGTGAATTGAATATTGATTCGCATACATGCATACATATTGAGCCGGACAGATTGGTTGATGACCTGATTGAGAGCCACGTTGCGACTGGCCGACAGATGTGTCGTGCTGGAATAGTCCAACGCTATCATCGGAGTGGTGACTGCCGGATTCGAGCGTCTAATACCGAGCCGTGATGGGCTGACGGGCCCGGAATATCACGGACCGATGATTTCCACCGGCTGATTGGCTGTGCGTGGTATAGAGGCTTGATTTGAGATTTCCAGTTGACTTACTGGTCTAGCTATCCGATCCTTGTTAGCCCTCATGCATTCATAGCATTGATTTATATCATGTTTCATATTTAGCTGTTTTGATAGCTCTTCGTACTGAGGCTTGACCTCGTATTTGTTTTCTGCTTTTATGTTGTTTGGATCTGTGTTACCCATTTGCAGGATCTTCAGGTAATCAAGCTGGACAGAGTGGAGCGCCAGATGGTCGATCCCCGTTTCCTTGAGTCTCAGTCTACTTATATTATGTATTGAACCGGGGGATGCCCCGTGTTTTTATGTATTGGGGATCTGTATTTGAATTGAGAATTATCGTTACCTGTTTTGTATGAGTTTTCGTCAACTCGTATTTTGAGTATTGATATTTTGAATGTATGTGTTGAGTTCAGGCCCATTTGATTTCGAAAACTTTTTAAGCCCGTTTTTATGCTTCCGTGATTATGTGCTTAATTGTACTCTAATCTTGTGAGATTAGCACGGGACCTGACATTTTTGGTATCAGAGCTTAAACTGGGATAAGCTCGATTTCCTTTGATCACACTCGAGTCTAGGCACAGAGTTTTGATTTGATTTTTGATTGACTCTGTGATTTATGTGATCTTTTGTCTGTCTATGTGATATATCTGCTATGAGATCTTTCCTCTAGGTTTGTTTAGATGCCGCCGAGGAGAGGAAGAGGTAGGATGACTAGACGTACTGCGGAGCAGTCTAGGGCAGGTAGTGATGATGATGTTCATCAGGTTGAGAACGTTACTAGACAGATCGGCGAGATGGAGTTGGTCCTAGCTAGGTTTCAGCGGACGAACCCTCCGACTTTTGCTGCTACTGAGGGCGGTTCTTCGGCTGAGGCTTGGTTAGTTCAGATGGAGGAGCTATTTGATACTTTGGAGTACGCTCCTGAAAAGAGACTGAAATTGGCAGTGCTGCAGTTGCGAGATAACGCGCAGCGCTGGTGGAGGGGTAATTCTCGTATCCTTCATGATAGTGGGGCTGTGATCACCTGGGAGAGCTTCTGTGAGGCGTTCAGACAGGAGTATACCTTGGATTCCTTCTATAACAGCCGGGAGCGGGAGTTTGACAACTTGAAGCAGGGTAGCATGCGAGTGGCTGAGTATGCTCGACAGTTTTCTGCCCTTTTGGTTTATGTGCCACACGTTTCCAACCAGGAGAGGACGAAGAGGAACAAATTTCTGAAGGGCTTGAGGCCTGATCTGTGCCGGATGGTTTTTTCTGGGTCACCTACGACCTATATTGATGCAGTGAACCGAGCGGTGGACATTGAGGAGAGTTTGATGGAGGTTGATGTTAGAGTAGATGCCCAACTAGCCAACCTGTGGCGTGTGGGTTTATAGACTCTTGTATGAAACAGTCTTTATATATGATATTCGAATTCTTTTATATGGCGTTCTTTACTTTCATTATGTGTGTAATGATTTACAATTGCGTTGAGTAAAGACCTAGAATGCACTGAATAGTATGTTAGATGTGATAGTGGGTATGACGGCTATCATGAAACACATCTAATAGTCGCTGTGTATTCTGAACATGTTCCTAGTCGATTGGGCCGT
>KV018131.1:148795-162372 GCA_001598015.1 Dorcoceras hygrometricum
TTGTTTTTATCGGCAAAATACAATTTTATTATAAAATACGATTTCATAATTAGAATATGATTTTACGATAAATAATTAGATTATTTAAATTATGCATGTTAATTAGATTAATTGCATGATTGGGGTGATCGAGAGCCGTGCCCAATGTGTTAGGTGTATGCAATAGGTTTTGTATGATTTCGGTTTTAATCGGCAAAATACAATTTTATTATAAAATACGATTTCATAATTAGAATATGATTTTACGATAAATAATTAGATTATTTAAATTATGCATGTTAATTGGATTAATTGCATGATTGGGGTGATCGAGAGCCGTGCCCAATGTGTTAGGTGTATGCAATAGGTTTTGTATGATTTCGGTTTTCATATATTGATTATCATTTAAAGTGGGCCTGTTTGTGGCCCGTTCCCACCCCTTGATAAATGTATCCCTTATTTGTCATAGTTAATTTAAATGTAAATTACTAGATTTAGTGGGAGTACATCCGAAGACGGTGGACGATGACGATCAAGATATTGAAGACCGAAGATCTGTAAAACCGGAAAGCTTTGTAATAGGATTGCATTGCATATTGCATTACCCCTAGGATTGGACCCCGGTCCGTGACTGGCAACCACGGACCGCATAGCTCTCGCGATCGATCATCCCAATGTTTATTTATATATTTGATATATAGATTAATTGAATCCGCATGTTTCATGTTTTAAATTAGATTTAAATATGCATGAGACCAAATTTTTCAAAAATAAAATCCCTCGTTTTAAATTTGATTTAAAACTCATATCAAGATAAAATGTTTATTAGATAAACAAAAGGGGTATTTAAAATTGTTTAAATTAACCCTACCTTCCATTAACAATGGGTGTACGTCGATGCTACCCGTATACATGGCCCGACTCATATTATTGAGGAGGTCATGTATGCCGGAAAGCTGTCCACGCCATTGACAACTGTTGTGAGTCGGGTGGAACTCCCTTTAACGTTGGCTCATATTATTGGGGACGTTAAGGGGACCGTCCTTCACGACTCAACATTGATGGGTCAATCTTGACACGTGATAGTAAACGGCGTCACATTATTGGGCCCTTACTGGACGTGATACATGGAGGTTGCACCGGCTGCAATCGGAAAATATCTTTGGGGGTCATGGATGGCTGATATTATTCGGGTCCATGATCGCTTGATTGGGCTCCGTGTACCCACTAAAGAAACTTGTTTTCTCGATTTCATTAGAGGGTGGTGAAATCGTTAAAATAGTGGGAGGGTAATTCATAAAACTTAATGACCATGTTTTATGTCTTAGTTTATATCTTATATAGTTAGTAATGTATGTCTGTTTTCTTTTCAGTATAACTGCTATATAAAATGGTTTCGATGAAAAACCCGCTCGCTGCTATACTGGATAGCAACAAGTTGTCGAGGATTCACCGCTCGCAGACATGCGTGGATATCCTATGCTATCTGAGGGGATAATAGTGTATAAATCTCTGGCCAGAGTACTAGAAGTGTTTTAGGTAAATGGGTTTACCTAGTTACACTCATGATGTCACTATTCGATCTCCAAGATGTACGCATAGTTATCAGATCTATAGAAACTCTCGAGTTACCAATGGTCGTTGATCTGATCGGGATATATGGATTGAAAGGACCGTACTGTACGCTAACCACGACCAACTGGTTCTTGCAGGCACTATCAGTGATACCTAGGGGATCATGGGGCGATGTTGCTAGACGCTTTACCATGGTCCGATGGGCAAGTCCGGAATTGTGATTTCGGAACCGCAATGGTTGTGGGCCCACAGCTAGCTGTATCCCTGAACCATTGAGGGTCACACAAGTACTAGATTCGAGATTCCCGCACGGATACTCAGCTCAATGTGTTGAGCACGAGAAGAGGTTGTGATTTCGGAACCGCAATGGTTGTGGGCCCACAGCTAGCTGTATCCCTGAACCATTGAGGGTCACACAAGTACTAGATTCGAGATTCCCGCACGGATACTCAGCTCAATGTGTTGAGCACGAGAAGAGGATTTCGGGAAGTGCGACTTCCTAAAAGTCAACAAAGGTCAAATCATGATTTGCCGATGTTGAGGGGCAAAACGGTCATTCTGCAATTCAGGGTTAGATGATCTGAAAAATTGTTTTTCACATCATAACATTCAGTTTGGGAAACTGAGTCGATCGGTCCGATCTGATCGGCGATCGGAGTTACGATGAAGTCGCAGCGATGGATATCGTCAATTGGACCCGGGCCCGTTGGGCCGGTCCAAGTCCATCATTAAGTCTATTTAATTAGACTTAATAACTTCATTGTATACATGACATTACACAACTTAACCTAACCCTAAGCACAAATTAGCCGCCTCCCCTCACATACGCCGCCGCCCGTCTTCGCCGGAAAATTGTTTCCGGCCAATTCGACGAGGAGAATCCAATCGTGCTGATCTCGTCAGTCCTTCTAATGCAGGCTGACAAAGGAGTCTCGTTTCTGGTCGTGGACCGGATTCACGATATCTACCGCAATCTACCGAGAAGAGCCGACGTTATTGTAACTACGGTTGGAGACAGGCACAAGTGCCAGCAAGGTAGTGGTTTTGAACACCCTATGTATGTCGATAATTGTTAATGAATTTTTCGTATTGATCGTCTCCCGGCTGTATTTCTATGTTCTTCCGCTGCCTCGCCGGGGGGCGGATCCGGATCCCCAACAGTTGAGGCTCCGATTCAGCCGACTGCTGGACGCACCTATCATCCTGTGCAGGATGCGTCACAATCTTTTTATTCTCCTCAGGGGTCACAGCAGCAGCAGTCGAGTCGCCAAAGGTTTCGACCTCGAGGGAAACAGTTCAAGAAGAAGGCGGATTCTAGTTCATCTGGTTCTGCGAGTTCTGGTTCTGGCAGTGGTTCTGGCAGCGGTTCTAGTGGCATGTCTTGTGGACAAGGCTCCGATTCAGCCGACTGCTGGACGCACCTATCATCCTGTGCAGGATGCGTCACAATCGTTTTTATTCTCCTCAGGGGTCACAGCAGCAGCAGTCGAGTCGCCAAAGGTTTCGACCTCGAGGGAAACAGTTCAAGAAGAAGGCGGATTCTAGTTCATCTGGTTCTGCGAGTTCTGGTTCTGGCAGTGGTTCTGGCAGCGGTTCTAGTGGCATGTCTTGTGGACAGTGCGGAGGAAGGCATCCGACTTCGCAGTGTCATGGAGTTCAGAGGTCCTGCCGTAACTGTGGACAGCCAGGACACTTTGTTAGAGTGTTTCCTCTGTTGAGGGGTCAGTCTTCAATTCCTTCGCAGCAGGTATCAGCTGGTGGTTCTTCTCAGAGACCTTAGTTTCCTTCCCCTACCCAGCGATCTGGATTCCAACCCCGTGAGCCTTCTAGGTTTGGGGCACCTTCGAGACCTCCGTTCTAGATTCCGCAGCAGGCTCAGGCAAACGCTTTGACCAGAGAGCAGGCTGAGGAGGCGCCTGGTATGATGATCGCAGGTACATACTTTATTTTTGATTATCCTGCGAGAGTTCTATTTGACACTGGTGCATCACACTCTTTTATTTCTGAGTTGTTTGTTTGTGAGTATGGGTTGAGTTCATCCCCATTGTGTGATGTTGTTTCCGTGTCTACCCCTGCTGGTGTGAGTCTGTGGTCTCGTGAAGTGGTATTGGATTGTATGCTTCGATTTTATGAGCATGTTTTGATGTCCAATCTTATTGTTTTGGGAATCAGAGATTTTGATTTCATCTTGGGAATGGACGTATTATCTAGCTATAAGGCTACTGTTGACCGTTTTCATGGTGTGGTGAGATTTCGCCCTAACTCGGGTGAGAGGTGGGAGTTCTATGGTGCTGATTCGCGCTCGAAGATTCCACTGGTGTCTGCCATGGAGATGTTTAGTCTGCTATCGCTAGATAATGCTGGATTCATGATTTACGCGCTTGACATTTCCCAAGAGTCATGGTTGGAGTTGAGCGACATTCCGATCGTCCGAGAGTTTCCCGACGTGTTTTCAGATGAGATTCCTAGATTCCCTCCGAGACGTGAGATCGACTTCAGTTCCCGGTACCGCCCCGATTTCTAGAGCTCCGTATCGGTTGGCGCCCGTAGAGTTGAAAGAGCTGAAGGATCAGTTGAGAGATCTCTTGGAGAAAGGCTTCATCAGACCGAGTATGTCACCTTGGGGAGATCCGATTCTTTTCATGAAGAAGAAGGATGGGTCTATGAGGATGTGCGTGGATTTCCGACAGTTGAACAAAGCGACAGTGAAGAACAAGTATCCTTTGCCGAGGATTGATGACTTGTTCGATCAGTTGCAAGGATCGGTCGTATACTCGAATATTGATGTGCGCTCTGGTTATCACCAGTTGCGGATTAGAGACGCTGACGTGGCGAAGACAGCTTTCCGGACTCGATATGGGCATTATGAGTTTCTTGTCATGCCATTTGGGTTGACGAATGCCCCAGCTATTTTCATGGACTTGATGAATCGCGTCTTCAGCGAGTACATCTATCGGTTCGTTATCGTCTTCATAGATGACATCTTAGTGTATTCGTGGAGCATAAGGAGCATCTTAGATTGGTGTTGCAAAGATTGAGAGACTCGCAATTGTACGCCAAGTTCTGCAAGTGTGAATTTTGGCTTGATCGGATTATCTTTTTGGGTCATGTGATTTCAGCGCAAGGAATTTCGGTGGATCCGAGTAAGGTTGAAGCAGTTCTTAACTACGAGAGACCTAGGAATGTTTCTGAGATCCGTAGTTTCTTAGGATTGGCTGGCTATTATAGGCGTTTCATCGAGAAGTTCTCTTCGATATCCAGGCCTCTGACTCAGTTGACTCAGAAGGATAAGAGATTTGTGTGGACTGATGAGTGCGAGTACAGTTTTCAGACGTTGAAGTAGAAGTTGACTACTGCTCCTGTTCTGGCTCTACCGTCTGGATCTGGAGGTTTTCTTCTATGCTCCGATGCTTCTCTCAATGGTTTGGGGTGTGTTCTGATGCAGAATGGGTACATGATTGCCTATGTGTCTCGACAGTTGAAGCCTCACGAGACGAGGTACCTGTTCATGATTTGGAGTTGGCTGCGATAGTGTTTGCCTTGAAGATTTGGCGATATTATCTGTATGGTGAAGAATTCATGGTGTACATCGACCACAAGATCCTGAAATATATCTTCACGCAGTTTGATCTGAATATGAGGCAACGACGTTGGATGGAATTGCTCAAAGACTTTAACTGTGAGATTCAGTATCAGCCTGGACGGATGAAACTCGGTTGCCGATGCCTTGAGTAGGAAGACCCAGCCTGCGATGCTTTCGTCTTTGAGTGTCTCAAAAGTCTATGAGCAGTTGAGTACTTCTGGTTGGCGATTCCAGCCGGGTGATCAGTACTTCATGGTTTCTTCGATTCAGGTAGAACCTCAGATTGTGAATAACATCAGAGAGGCGCAGAGGACTGATCCATATGTTCAGAGTTAAAGATTAAAGCCCGAAGTGGTCAGTATGAGGATTTCTCTGTTACCTCTGATGGATGTCTGAGATTTTGAGGAAGATTGGTGGTTCATCGATTTGAAAGAGACCATTCTGAATGAGGCGCATTGTAGTCGGTACAGTGTGCATCCAGGCAAAAGAAAGATGTACCATGCCTTGAAATCTCACTACTGGTGGGAAGGCATGAGGGTGGTGATTGATAGACTTTCGAAGTCAGCCCATTTCATTCCCTATGATGTGAGGTGTTCCATGAAGAAAATGGAGAAGCTGTATATCGACCATGTGGTTAGACTGCATGGAGTGCCTGTTTCGATAGTGTCCGATAGAGATCCAAGATTCAATTCCCGATTTTGGAAGAGCTTGCAGGCAGCGATGGGTTCGAGATTGGCTATGAGTAAATCCTATCACCCACAGACAGATGGTTAGTATGAGCGGACCATTCAGACTTTAGAGGATATGCTGCGTGCAGTGGTGATGGATTTCAGTGGTGGCTGGCAGGATTCGCTATCCTTAGTTGAGTTTTCGTAACTACCAGGTGACTATCGGAATGGCTCCATTTGAGGCGTTGTATGGTCGAAAATGCAGATCTCCGATTTGTTGGGAAGAAGTTTTTGAGAAACAGCTTTCTACCCCTGAATTTGTGCAACACATGAAAGATCAGATTGATCTGATTCGAAGTAGAATGAAGGCTGCACAAGATAGGTTTACCAGCTATGCTAATCGAAGACGTCGTCCGTTAGAGTTTGAGGTTGGCGATAGTGTGTTTCTCAAGATTTCTCCTTTCAAGAGCGTTATGCGATTCAGATTTAAAGGCAAATTGGCTCCTAGATTCGTTGGTCCCTTTGAGATTGTTGATCGGATTGGACAGTTGTCTTATAGATTGAGGCCGCCCGAGGAGTTAGCAGCGATGCATGATGTCTTTCATGTGTCTATGTTGAGAAAATATGAGCCAGATCCGTCCCATGTTTTGAGAATCGAAGAAGTTGAGCTGGATTATGCCTTAAGCTATGTTGAATATCCAGTGCAGATCCTGGATAGGAAGGAGAAGCAGCTGAGGAACAAGATAATTCCGTTGGTGATAGTCCAATGGAGTAAGCATGGCCGAGAAGAAGCTACCTGGGAGGTTGAGGAGAAGATGAGACATGATTGGCCTCATCTATTTGAGCTCTGATCGTGAGAATTTTTCCACGTAATTTCTGGTTTTCTCTTCGAATTTGATGTAGTCTTTTGTGTTGGTTTGAATGTTTGATTGTTTTTGCCCTTGTATTTGCCTTTGATTTCGAGGACGAAATCTCATAAGATGGGGAGAATGTGAGGAATCAGATTTTGGGATTTCATTAGTCACGAGAATTAAGATTTTCGAATTCCAGAATTTCGGATTTTTGGTGAAATATGATTTGAGAATTCAGATCTCTCGTAGAGAATTTCAGATTTCTAGTCGCATGAGTCATCAGGTGAGATCTGGTAGTGATTTGGAGTCGAATTGGTTAAACTGTGATAGAAATATGGTTTCCTGAGTGTTAGCATGAATTGCTGCGAGAAGAGGTAAACACTGTCGTTTTGGTGAGGTCTGGATGGTCGAGAGTGGCACGGGAGTGAGCGCTGTCGTTTCGTATCTTCAGACTTCTCGCTAGTAGAGAATTTCAGACGTCAACGCTGGTCAATGGAACCGTAGCGGGTGATCGATGGTTTGAGTGATCGCTGGATTGAGAGATTGCCACGCGTTGGTCAACATGTTGGAATTGACGTCTGGTGTAGAGTGTCCGGACGTTGTGGTTTGAGAGAGAGATCTGTTCTCTCGGTGTGACGCCGTTTTGCGCATTGGTAAAGCATAGAGATCTGTTCAGCGATGATCGCTAGCGTTGTGTTTTGGGGAGAGGTCTGGTTGAGCGATGCGACGTCGTTCCATTAAGTTGCTGCATCGTCGTTTTGAATTACTAGCACTTAGCGAATTTGCATTGAGCGAGCGAATAGATCTGGTGTGTTTTATCGTTGGAGCATCCAGATGTCACCGATACGCCGTCGTTTGGACTTGTGCGCGAGAGTTAGCGTAAGCGCTGGATTTTGAATGGTTGTGAGCGCTGGTTTGGAGAAATCTATTTGGAGCTATGTTATGATATAGAAATCTATTTAAGTCGGGAATTGTGTTATTCGATAGAGATTGAATTGAGGATTTAAATACAAGTGTTGAGTTACACTTAGAACATTTTACACCTGATATTTCTTACCCTCTTCTCTGTTGAAATCCTCGTTCGAAACTGTTTATTCGAACATTTCTTCCCTAAATTTCTGCCGATTCCAGCTTCTGTTTTTGACAATTTTGGTGGCGTTGAGTTCACCTTGCTTAGCTCTTTAGATTTCTACCCATTTGAGATCCTGAATCAGCGTTGGAGGAGAACCGCGAAGTTGCTGTGTCTTCGTGCCGTGTAGTCCGTTGGTTCTTCGGTTGGTTTAAGTTTCTGGGTGAGCATTTCCTTCCGTTTTGAGCTCTGTCTTCGTGTTAATACCTACGTAGATGTATAGGACTTGAGTTTAGTTGTGGCCTTAGGTGTTTAAGGGTTTATATTCAGATTTGAGCTAAGATATTAGCTACCTTGTATAGATTTCAGCTCCTTGAAGTCTTCTGCCGAGAATTTCTAACCAGGAGAAATCTGCTTTCTCAGGTTTCCTCCGTTTTGAGCTCTGTCTTCGTGTTAATACCTACGTAGATGTATAGGACTTGAGTTTAGTTGTGGCCTTAGGTGTTTAAGGGTTTATATTCAGATTTGAGCTAAGATATTAGCTACCTTGTATAGATTTCAGCTCCTTGAAGTCTTCTGCCGAGAATTTCTAACCAGGAGAAATCTGCTTTCTCAGGCCGTGAGTTCTGCCGTGCTTTGTTCGAATATGTGAGGTATAATTTTAAGGATTGAGGTACGAATTGAGCAGTCCTTAATAGCTTGGAGCGTGGACATGACTGTATTTCTTGCTATGAGATCTGTTGGCCTGCTTCGGTGTTATTACGTGAAACTGAATGGATGAATTGATTTATATATGTCCTGTTTTACATACTGTCGAATTGTATGCATTGTGAATTGAATATTGATTGGCATACATGCATACATATTGAGCCGGACAGATTGATTGATGACCTGATTGAGAGCCAAGTTGCGATTGGCCGACAGATGTGTCGTGCTGGAATAGTCCAACGCTATCACGGAGTGGTGACTGCCGGATTCGAGCGTTTACTACCGAGCTGTGATGGGCTGACGGGCTCGGAATATCACGGACCGATGATTTCCACCGGCTGATTGGCTGTGCGTGGTATAGAGGCTTGATTTGATATTGCCAGTTGACTTACTGGTCTAGCTATCCGATCCTTGTTAGCCCTCATGCATTCATACCATTGATTTATAGGATGTTGCATGTTTAGCTGTTTTGATAGCTCCTCGTACTGAGGCTTGACCTCATATTTGTTTTCTGCTTTTGTGTTATTTGGGTCTGTGTTACCCATTTGCAGGATCTTCAGGTAACCAAGCTGGACAGAGTGGAGCGCCAGCTGGTCGATCCCCGTTTCCTTGAGTCCCAGTCTACTTATATTATGTATTGAACCGAGGGATGCCCCGTGTTTTTATGTATTGGGGATCTGTATTTGAATTGAGAATTGTCGTTACCTGTTTTGTATGAGTTTTAGTCAACTCGTATTTTGAGTATTGATATTTTGAATGTATGTGTTGAGTTCAGGACCATTTGATTTCGAAAATTTTTTAAGCCCGTTTTTATGCTTCCGTGATTATGTGCTTAATTGTACTATAATCTTGTGAGATTAGCACGGGGCCTGACAATCTTTATGGAGAGAAATGCGAAATCTTTACCGATCACAAGAGCCTTAAGTATTTCTTTACCCAGAAAGAGCTTAATATGAGAGAAAGGAGAAGACTCGAACTGGTTAAAGATTATGATTGTGTGATCAGCTATCACCCAGGCAAAGCAAACGTAGTAGCAGATGCGTTAAGTAGAAGGATCGTGGGTTTAGCTCAGATCTCAGTTCAGATTCCATTAGTGCTAGAGATTAACAGATTTGAACTGGGAATAGTTACGAAGGAGAATGCTGCTAAGTTATCAGTTATTACGATCCAATCTACTTTAAAAGATTGGATTCGAGGGTCAAGTAAACGATGAGAAATTACAGAAATGGAAGAAGCAAGATGAAGATAGAAGAGGAAATCTTTATACAACAGAAGGGGAAATTGTGAAATACCGGAATAGGTTGTGGGTACCGCGCACAGATGAGTTGCGCAAAGAGATTATGAATGAAGCCCATAACTCACCGTATTCAATTCACCCAGGAGGAACAAAGATGTATAAAGATCTGCAGCATCTGTTTTGGTGGCCAGTGTCAGGCCTCGTGCTCATATCAGAGATAAAACATACAAACACATGCAGAAGCTATTAAAAAACGGGTAAAATTTTCGCTTTTGGACTAACTGTTAAAAACAATATAATTTAAAATAGTGCGATACTAAAAATAGATATCCCAGTTTACAAATGAAACCAACAAGGAAACAAATGGCTACACACCATTTCAATACAGTACGGCATACATGCACAAGTATCAGACTCCAACCACTAACTACAACAACGAAGCACAGGGCATTACCTAGCTAACAATACTGATACATAAGTATATGCTATACGCTACTGGGATATTCTAACCACCTCCTGGGGCACCGCCAGCTGGGTTAAAACCACGACCAGCTGTAAAACCTGGATTCCCTGAAAACAACACAAACAAGGAAAACAACCAAGGCCCAGAAGGACCTGGGGTCAAACCCGAGTACGGAGAGCAACTGAAACAGCTAAAGGAAATGCATAAGATAAAATGCAGATGCTATGCATGAGACACCGGATAACAACTGAAGGCTTCAACCAACAAGGGAGCCAAGGAACTCAAACATAGCTCCACAAGATCAGCAAATAATCAGTGGCCACGGGGTGTGTTCAAAGTGTGGTAATGAGGCACTCGCTTTGACACTACACCCAAATACCAGATGCAACAAACAACTCAACCTGCCGTTGCCTCGCCCATGAACTGTGGTAGTTAACCACTCGGCGCATGGTGGCTAAAAAACCTGGCATGGAGATGAGAGTGCGGTATTGCCGCTCGCCCTCGCATCCTGGTAAGAAACAACAGAAAAACAATGAGATACAAAGCAATGACTGCAACAGAGATATGAATGCAATATGGGAAATGCGTGTATGCATAAACATAGCAGCTAACATCAACAGCAATCACATATGCACACAGCAACATCCACGGAAATGCACCAGCAGCCATCTAACATTAAATCTCACGCCAATTCCCAGCTACATGAAGCTCAAATCCGTACCTTAAATTCCTGAGATTCAACTAGAAAGAAGATTGCTTCAACGATTAGTCCGAGCGACACACACATCTGTCACCCCAACCAAGCTAGGATAGGATGCTAACAAACTAAACAAAGGATATGTCTCTGCGATCCTCTTCCAGCAGCAATCACATATGCACACAGCAACATCCACGGAAATGCACCAGCAGCCATCTAACATTAAATCTCACGCCAATTCCCAGCTACATGAAGCTCAAATCCGTACCTTAAATTCCTGAGATTCAACTAGAAAGAAGATTGCTTCAACGATTAGTCCGAGCGACACACACATCTGTCACCCCAACAAGCTAGGATAGGATGCTAACAAACTAAACAAAGGATATGTCTCTGCGATCCTCTTCCATCTCCTCCGCTGCCTAAGAGAATGGTATGAAACGAAGCGTCTTAACGAGAGGAGTCCAACGCTACCTCAATCATAACAAACGATGGCCGGAAACGACGGGAATTCGCCGGAGAAAGTCACGGCTAAACAGTGTTCTAGGGTTCGAAGAACAGAAGTCGACAATCAAGAGATTATTTCGCTAAGTATGGGATCTGGTAATCCATCAAAGACCAAGTCTCCAATTATATAAACTTCTTGACTGCTGATAACAAATCCCAACGACAAAACCAGTCGACACTCGTTGAAAACACAACCAGCAGGTGCAAAGCAAACCAACTGCTGAATTCTCAATAACACTAAGCAAAACGGTGTCGCAGCGACTTAACTAAACGACGTCGCACAGCTCACGTCATCTTATCTGTCAACAGCTGGTTAACCAAAACCAGCGACTGGATTTCTCAACAACGCAACAGATCCTTGCGACTGGTACTAGACGCAACACTCGAAACGCAGTGTTTCTGTGAGACCTGATTTTGTATTAAGGATTAATTGTTGGAATTAATCGGTTTATATAGATTTTGGTGGTTTAGAATCTCTGTTTCGAGGTTTGAGTTGCATTTTCAGGTCGAAAGTTATGTTTAGAACAATTCTGGATGTTTTCGTGTTTTTGAGTTTTGAGGAAAAAGCTAGTTGTGGACTAGCAGCTGGTCGGTGGCGAAAACAGTCGTAGCTTGTTTTGGTAGCGCAGGGCTTGAAACGCCGTCGTTTGAGATGTTGCGACTGGTGTTTCGTATATTGCGATTGGTTGTGCACTGTAGCTGCGACTGGTATTATGCGAGGAGTTGTTTCGTCTGGATAAGCAGTCGAGAGCTATGGTCAACGCGGGTCAGCGCTCCTGTGCTTGCGACTGGTTGTGTTGGTACGTTGCGACTGGTACCAGACGAGGGAAGAGTTGTGCGTTGTTTTGCGTCTTGCGTCTGGATGACCAGCAGCTGGTATTAAGGATTGAGCATCCTATGCGACGTCGTCTGGATAAGTTGGTGCGACACCGTTTTGAGGACCAGTCGATGGTTTGCCTTGTGAGTGATTTTAGCGTCCGTTCGACTGGCTGTCCAGCTTTTGTATTTCGAAACAGCGTCTGGTTGTCCAGCTGCGAGAGATTGTTCGCTACTGTAGTTAGCGACTGGTTTTGTTTAGCATGGCTCGAGATTTCATCAGCTGTTGGTTCTTGCGTCTGCTGGTTTGGGAATTGTTAGTGTCGACTGGTTTTGTCGGAAGACAATTATTGGTTTTGTTTTCCAGTCGTTGCTAGTGCAATATATATAGGAAGACTTGGCCTTCGAATTGTGATATCATTTCCCATACTTAGCAAATATTTCCAGCCTTTCGTTCCTTATCTTTCGAACCCTAGAACATTGTTCAGCCGTGAGTTTTCCGGCGATTTCCCGTCGTTTCCGGTGGATGTTTTGCTTGTGCGAGGTAGCTTTGGATTCCTCTTGAGAAGCTCTTCCAATTCATACCAGTTTTAGAAGCTGTAATTGGCTAGTCGAGGAATGCGAAGTTGCTACCGTTCGAGTGTTGCGTCGATTTGGTAGAACTACGTTCTGGTTTTCGGTGATACCTTCTTCCTAGCCATAGTTTTAAGCTTTCTATGTTATTGTTGAGGTATATTGGACAGCCGGTCGAGTGAGGCTCCCAGCCGTGAGATGGTTTAGCAATCTGTTAGATTCACGTTGTGTATGCCGTGTGTTTAACAGGCTTTTACCATAGTCTTTGGGATTTCTCGCAGGGTTAGTTGTTGCTCAGTATAAGGTACGGATTTGAGCTTTTATTACAGTGAGATTATGGCTTGGATTAATTGTAGTCGCTGGTATGTGGATTTGCCGTGCCTGCTGGTTGTGTTCTGTTGAGAATTGTGTATGCTATTGGTGTATTTGCTGCGTTGCATATGTTTATATGCTTGCATTCTGGCATGTTGCATACACGCACGGTATTCCTTTCCAGTTTTGGTAGTTTTTGTACCTTGTTGCATTGTTGTTGTTTTCTTACCAGGATGTGAGGGCGAACGGCAATACCGCACTCTCATCTCCCTGTTGGGATCGTAGCCACCATGCGCCGAGTGGTTAACTACCACAGTTAATGGGCGAGGCAACAGCAGGTTGAGTTGTTTGATGCATCCGGTAAGTGGGTGTAGTATCATGGCGAGTGGCTCACTACAACACTGTGAACACACCCCGTGGCCACTGTATGTTGTTGATGATTCTTGGAGCTAAGTTTGAGTCCCTTAGCTCCCTTGTGGGTCGAGCTTTCCGTTGTTCTTCGGCGTCTCATGCATAGCACCTGCATTTTATTCCTTGCTGTT
>KV018131.1:174643-188877 GCA_001598015.1 Dorcoceras hygrometricum
CTCTTGTAAAGCTCTTCCAATTCATACCAGTTTTAGAAGCTGTAATTGGCTAGTCGAGGAACGCGAAGTTGATGCCGTTCGAGCGTTGCGTCGATTTGGTAGAACTACGTTCTGGTTTTCGGTGAGACTTTGTTCCTAGCCATAGTTTTAAGCTTTCTATGTATTGTTGAGGTATATTGGGCAGCTGGTCGAGTGAGACTCCCAGCCGTGAGCTTGAATAGCAACCTGTTAGATTTATGTTGTGTATGCCGTGTGTTTAGCAGGATTTTACCAGAGTCTTCGGGATTTCTCACAGGGTTAGTTGTTGCTCAGTATAAGTACGGATTTGAGCTTTTATTACAGCAAGATTATGGCTTGGATGAATTTTAGTCGCTGGTATGTGGATTTGCCGTGCCTGCTGGTTGTGTTCTGTTGAGAATTGTGTATGCTATTGGTGTATTTGCTTCTTTGCATATGTTTATATGCTTGCATTCTAGCATGTTGCATACACGCACGGTATTACTTTCCAGTTTTGGTAGTTCTTGTACCTTGTTGCATTGTTGTTGTTTTCTTACAAGGATGTGAGGGCGAGCGGCAATACCGCACTCTCATCTCCCTGCTGGGATCGTAGCCACCATGCGCCGAGTGGTTAACTACCACAGTTCATGGGCGAGGCAACAGCAGGTTGAGTGGTTTGATGCATCCGGTGAGTGGGTGTAGTATCATGGCGAGTGGCTCACTACCACACTGTGAACACACCCGTGGCCACTGTATGTCGTCGATGATTCTTGGAGCTATGTTTGAGTTCCTTAGCTCCCTTGCGGGTCGAGCTTTCCATTGTTCCTTGGCGTCTCATGAATAGCACCTGCATTTTATTCCTTGCTGTTATTCTGTTGTATTATTGCTCTCCGTACTGGGGTTTGACCCCATGTCCCTCCGGGGCTTGGTTTGTTTCTTTGTTATGTTGTTTTTCAGGAATCCCAGGTTCTACAGCTGGTCGTGGATTTAACCCAGCTGGTGGTGCCCCAGGAGGTGGCTAGTGTGTCCCAGTAGCATATAGCATATATATATATGTATCAGTTAGCCAGGGGGATGCCCTGCGCTTTATGGTTGTACCCGTAGGGGATTGTGATACATGTTTGAAGTATGTATGCTTTGTTGTTGAATGTTTTATGATTTGGAAAACTTATTTTAAGTATTGTTGTATTTTAAATTATACGTTTTCAAACGTCGGGCCTAAAAGCGAAAATTTTACCCACTTTTCGATAGCTTCCGCATGTGTTTATCTGATGTGAGCACGAGGCCTGACATTTTTGGTATCCTTCGAACCCTAGGTTACTGTTCAGCCGTGAGTTTCTCCGGCGAATTCTCGTCGTTTCCGGCCACCATTTGTTACGTTTGAGGTAGCGTTGGACTCCTCTCATTAAGGCGCTTCGTTTCTTAACCTTCTCTCAGGCAGTGGAGGAGCTGGAAGAGGATCGCAGAGACATCTACTTTCTAGTTGTATCTCAGGAATTTAAGGTACGGATCTGAGCATGATGTAGCTGGGAATTGGCGTGAGATTTAATGTTAGATGGCTGCTGGTGCATTGCCGTGGATGTTGCTGTGTGCATATGTGATTGCTGTTGATTTCAGTTGCTATGTTTATGCATACACGCATTTCGCATATTGCATTCATATCTCTGTTGCAGCCATGCTTTGTATCTCGTTGTTTTTGCTGTTGTTTCTTACCAGGATGCGAGGGCGAGCGGCAATACCGCACTCTCATCTCCCTGCTGGGTTTTGTTAGCCACCATGCGCCGAGTGGTTAACTACCACAGTTCATGGGCGAGGAAACAACAGGTTGAGTTGTTTGTTGCATCTGGTATTTGGGTGTAGTGTCAAGGCGAGTGGCTCATTACCACACTTTGAACACACCCCGTGGCCACTGATTCGTTGCTGATCTTGTGGAGCTATGTTTGAGTTCCTTGGCTCCCTTGTTGGTTGAAGCCTTCAGTTGTTATCCGGTGTCTCATGCATAGCATCTGCATTTTATCTTATGCATTTTCTTTAGCTATTTCAGTTGCTCTGCGTACTGGGGTTTGACCCCATGTCCCTCTAGGGCTTGGTTGTTTTCCTTTTTTGTGTTGTTTTCAGGGAATCCAGGTCTTACAGATGGTAGTGGTTTTAACCCAGCTGGCGGTGCCCCAGGAGGTGGTTAGTGTATCCCAGTAGCGTATATCATATACTTATGTATCAGTATTGTTAGCCAGGGGATGCCCTGTGCTTCGTTGTTGTAGCTAGGGGTTGGAGTCTGATACTTGTGCATGTATGTTGTACTGTATTGAAATGGTGTGTAGCCATTTGCTGTCTTGTTGGTTTCATTTGTAAACTGGGATATCTATTTTGAGTATCGTACTATTTTAAATTATATTGTTTTTAATCGTCAGGCCAAAAGCGAAAATTTTACCCGATTTTTAATAGCTTCCGCATGTGTTTGTATGTTTTATCTATGATATGGGCATGAGGCCTGACATCTTTGGTATCAGGGCCTACGCTGGGATAAGCTCAATTTATTTGATCACACTTGAGTCTAGTCACAGTGTCGTGTGTTGCATGTGCTTGATCTACGTGATTACGTGCTGCATATTTGTATTATGTGCTATCTATGCTGTATCTGTTCTGTTTTGCTTGATCCTGTTGAGTGTTTTCGTAGATGCCGCCTAGACGTCGTGGTAGAGGTAGGGGGCAGTTTGAGGAATCAGCAGGGCAGAACAAGTATCAGCGTAGCATTCCTTCTCATAGTCGTAGTAGGCATGTTGAGGAGGAGGAAGTTGATGATGTACAACCTCCGGTGGAGAGGATGGATGTTGTTATAGCGCGGTTTCAACGGATGAACCCTCCGGTCTTTAATGGTGACGAGTCCAGTGAAGATGCAGACTCGTGGCTTTGGAATATCATTGGTCTTTTCGATCGCGTGCAGTATGATGATGATCTTCGACTGAGTTTAGCGACCCTCTTGCTTAGGAAGGAGGCAGAGCGCTGGTGGCGAGGCACTTCGAGTACCTTGTTAGAGACCGGTGTTGGGATCTATTGGGACAGTTTCAGCGAGACCTTCCGACAGGAGTATGTGCCCGAGTCTTATGTGAACGCCCGGGAGCGGGAGTTCGATCATCTGGAGCAGGGTTCCATGACTGTTCGGGAGTATGCTAGGAAGTTTTTTTCTCTGTTGGCGTAAGTTCCCCATGTTTCTGGCCGGGAGAGGGCCAAGCATACTAGATTTCTCGAGGGCTCGAATGAAGAGTTGTATCAGATGGTGCTTACCAGTAAGCCCAAGACTTACGTTGAGGCAGTGGATAGTGCCATCGACATTGAGGAAGGCCTGCGTAGTCGTCGTGCTCGTAGGCAGCGCAGGGTGGTCGTCCTGCTATTCAGGGAGCGTAGTCTTCACAGTCCTCCCAGTCAGCCTATCAGCCCCAGCAACAGCAGCAGCAGCAGCTACAGGTGGCACAGCAGTCTGGCCGTCAGAGGTTCCGTCCCCAAGGTCAGCAGTTCAAGAAGAAGTCGGGTTCTGGCTCTTCTGGTTCAGGCAGCTCGAGTAGCAGTGGTTCTTGGGCTGAGTTTTGTGGGTTTTGCGGTGGAAAGTATCCTTCTACGCAGTGTGTTGGTGTGCAGGGCTCCTGCAACCTTTGTGGTCAGTACGGGCATTTTGCTAGAGTGTGTCGGTCAGCTGGATCACAGCAGACCGCGGCCCAGCCTCAGGGTCGAGGAGGTCAGTCTAGGGGTCGTTCCCCTCAGTTTCAGCAGCCTCGGTTGGGTGAGACTCAGTTGAGGCCGTTTCAGCAGCCTGGTTCGTCGTGGTTCGGACAGTCGTCTCAGCCTTTCTTCTGTGGACCCCAGCATGCTCAGGTTAACGCCATCACTAGGGTGCAGGCCGAGGAGACATTGAGTCGGGTGATCGTAGGTACTTGTCTTGTTTTCGATTTTCCTGCGCGTGTGTTTTTTGACACTGGTGCATCGCATTCTTTTGTTTTTGATTCGTTTGTTGTTGAGCATGGTCTGTGTACCATTCCCTTGCGCGATGCTGTTTCTGTTTTTACCCCTGGCGGTGTGAGCTTGTTCTCCCAGGAGGTTTTGTTGGATGGCGTGTTGCGTTTTGATGAGCATGTGTTGGTGGAGAGCTTGATCCGTTTGATGTTGTGGGACTTCGATTGCATAGTTGGGATGGACGTGTTGTCCAAGTATAGGGCCTCCGTGGACTGTTTCCATGGGATTGTGCGCTTTAGGCCTATGTCTGGTGAGAAGTGGGACTTCTACGGCCAGTATTCTCGATCGAAGATCCCGTTGGTCTCAGCTATGGAAATGTTCAGCTTGTTGTCTTTGGGGAATGCTGGTTTCTTGATTTACGCTTTGGATGCGTCTTCTTCTTCCCATGTGTAGCTCAGCGACGTTCCCGTGGTGCGACACTTTCCCGATGTGTTTCCGGAGGAGATTCCTGGTTTTCCTACGAGGCGGGAGATAGACTTCAGCATAGAGCTGGTGCCTGGCACAGCTCCGATTTCTCGTGCCCCGTATCGTCTGGCGCCTGTGGAGTTGAGAGACTCATGGTGCATTTAGATGATTTGCTGGAGAAAGGTTTTATCCGACCTAGTATGTCATCGTGGGGAGCACCCATATTATTTGTGAAGAAGAAGGATGGCTCAATGCGGATGTGCATTGATTTTCTCCCGCTGAACAAAGATACTGTCAAGAACAATTACCCGTTGCCAAGAATCGATGATCTGTTTGATCAACTGCAAGGTTATGCGGTGTACTCGAAGATTGATCTTCGTTCAGGGTACCATCAGCTGAGAGTGAGAGACCAAGATGTTGCCAAGACTACGTTTCGTACAAGGTACGGACATTTCGAGTTTCTGGTGATGCTGTTCGGTTTGACCAACGCGCCTGCAGTCTTTATGGATCTGATGAACTGAGTTTTTAGAGAGTTCATAGACCCCGTTGCCAAGAATCGATGATCTGTTTGATCAACTGCAAGGTTATGCGGTGTACTCGAAGATTGATCTTCGTTCAGGGTACCATCAGCTGAGAGTGAGAGACCAAGATGTTGCCAAGACTACGTTTCGTACAAGGTACGGACATTTCGAGTTTCTGGTGATGCTGTTCGGTTTGACCAACGCGCCTGCAGTCTTTATGGATCTGATGAACTGAGTTTTTAGAGAGTTCATAGACCAGTTTGTGATTGTTTTCATTGACGACATCTTGGTGTACTCAAAGACTCTGAGGGAGCACAAATAGCACTTGGGAATTGTCCTGCAGAGGTTGAGAGAACAGCAGTTGTATGCTAAATTCTCTAAGTGCGAGTGTTGGCTAGATCGTGTTGTATTTCTGGGTCATGTCATTTCAGCGGATTGTATTTCTGTGGATCCCAGTAAGGTTGATGATATTTTGAACTGGGAGCGTCCCAGGAATGTGTCTGAGATTCGCAGTTTCTTGGGTCTGGCTGGCTAATACCGTCGTTTCATCGAAGGATTTTCTAGTATAGCAAAGCCGATGACTCAATTTTTCCCAGAAGGACAAGAGGTTTGTTTGGACTGAGCAGTGTGAGAATGTGTTTCAACTGCTCAAGGAGAAGCTGAATACTGCGCCTGTGTTGGCTCTGCCGTCCGTTTCAGGTGGTTTCGTTGTTTGTTCTGACGCTTCGCTCAATGGATTGGGCTGTGTATTGATGCAGAATGGTCGAGTCATTGCGTATGCGTCACGGCAGTTGAAACCCCACGAGACTCGTTATCTACTCCATGATTTGGAGCTAGCGGCCGTTGTCTTTGCGTTGATGATCTGGCGTCACTACCTGTATGGCGAGCAGTTTATGGTGTACTCGGACCACAATAGTTTGCAGTATCTGTTTTCGCAGCCTGACTTGAACATGAGACAACATCGTTGGATGGAGCTGCTAAAGGACTTTGATTGTGAAATCAAGTACCAACCTGGGAAGTCGAACGTAGTGGCCGATGCTTTGAGCAGGAAGGCTAGTGAGATGCTTGCGTCGTTGTACATCTCTAAGTATCAAGAGCATCTTAACACTACGGGTTGGAACCGGCTGAAGATTGTGTTGTGGTTTCATCGTTCCAAGTGGAGCCGCAGATTTTTTCTAGTATTCGAGCAGCTCAAAGGACCGATCCTTACATCCATGAGTTGAAGTTGAAGGTTAGGGCTGGCGAACTTGAGGACTATTCTGTCTCTTTCGATGGTTGTTTGAGTTTCCGGGGCAGTTTGGTTGTGCCCAATTTGATTGATTTGAAGGAGGAGATCCTTCGAGAAGCGCACTATAGCAGACACAGTGTTCATCCTGGTGCACGAAAGATGTACCATGCGTTGAAGCCGCACTTTTGGTGGGCTGGCCTGAAGAGTGACGTTGCTGGTTTTGTCGCCCGTTGTTTGAACTGTCAGATGGTTAAGGCCGAAAGGATGAGACCTGGTGGTCTGTTGCAGAGTTTAGAAGTGCCCCAATGGAATTGGGAGCACATAGCTATGGATTTCGTGACGCATCTGCCTCGTTCCAGCAGAGGATGCGATGCTATTTGGGTGGTTATCGACTGTTTGTCGAAGTCTACGCATTTTATTCCCTATGGGATGACCTTCTCGTTGAAGAAAATGGCGAATCTGTACGTTGATTTTGTTGTTAGACTGCACGGTGTGCCTGTTTCGATCGTCTCAGACTGAGATCCAAGGTTTACTTCCAGGTTTTGGAAGAGTTTGCAAACAGCTTTGGGTACCAGATTGGCTGAGTACAGCGTACCACCCCCAGACAGATGGCCCATCTGAGCGGACTATCCAGACTTTGGAGGATATGTTACGAGCTGTTGTGTTGGATTTCGGAGGTAGCTGGCAAGATGAGTTGTCTTTAGTAGAGTTTTCCTATAATAACAGCTATCAGGTAACGATTGGTATAGCACCGTTCGAGGCTTTGTATGGCAGGAAGTGCAGATCGCCAGTATGTTGGGAAGAAGTGGGGGAGAAGCATCTATCTGCCCCTGACTTTGTGCAGCAAATGAAGGATCATGTTGATCTAATTCGACAACGGATGAAAGCTGCCCAGGATCGCCAAGCCAGTTATGCGAATAAGAGGCGTCGACCTCTCGAGTTTCATGTTGGTGATCAAGTTTTTCTCAAAGTTTCTCCTTTTTGCAGTGTCATGAGCTTTGGACACAAGGGAAAGTTAACCCCTCGTTACGTCGGACCGTATGAGATTGTTGAGAGGATTGGACATTTAGCGTATCAGCTGTTGTTGCCTCCAGAATTGTCTTCTCTACATGATGTCTTTCATGTTTCCATGTTGAGGAAGTATGAGCCAGATCCGTCTCATGTGCTTAGAACTGACGAGGTGGAGCTAGATCAGTCGTTGAGCTATCAAGAATACCCCTTGCAGATCCTTGACAGAAAAGAGAAACAGCTGAGAAATAAGAACTTTCCGTTGGTGATGGTGTAGTGGAGCAAACATGGAAGGGAAGAAGCTACTTGAGAGCTGGAAGAAAAGATGCAGTGCGAGTGGCCGCATCTGTTTGAGTAGCTGTTGAGCTAAATTCCAGTAGTTTGTAGCTTTTGGTTGTATTTCTTCCCTAGTTGTTGTTAATTGTTTGCTCAGTTATCTTGAACTCTTAGCCATGTGTTAGGCGAGTTCCTGTTTAGTATTTTGCTGCGAGTGGCCGCATCTGTTTGAGTAGCTGTTGAGCTAAATTCCAGTAGTTTGTAGCTTTTGGTTGTATTTCTTCCCTAGTTGTTGTTAATTGTTTGCTCAGTTATCTTGAACTCTTAGCCATGTGTTAGGCGAGTTCCTGTTTAGTATTTTGCTGCTGTGTTATGTATCAGAATTGTTGTCCGATTTCGAGGACGAAATATTTTTTAGTGGGGGAGGAATGTGAAACCTGAAAAGTTAGTTAAGATTAATTGTTGGATTAATCGGATTTTTGAGATTCTGGTGGTTCAGATCTCTGTTTGGGAAGCTTGGTTGGTATTTTCGGGTCAGATTTCACATTTTAAGCAATTCTGGGAGTTTTCGTATTTTTGGTATTTTGTGGTGAAAGCTGGTTTTAATGTGGAAGCTGGTCGGTGGTGAAATCCAGTCGCAACGTTTAATTGGTAGCGCGAAATTGTGATACGTCGTCGTTTTTATTAAATCTGGATGCATTGTGTTTTGTGAAGTCTTGTAGCGTGTTTGTAACCAGCCGCTACTTTATTTTGTTTGTTGAGGGCAAAACGATAGCGTTTTGATAAGTTGGATACGGCACCGTTTGGATTAGTTGCTGCGACGCCATTTTGGATATTGCGACTGGTACCAGCTGAGAGCAGATGTCAATGATGGTCAACTCTACTGTAGCTTGCATCTGGTTGTTTTGCGCGAGAGCTAGCGACTGGATGACGTAGGTTGTGCGTCGTCGTTTTGGTTAGCGCTAAGGAATCCAGTCGATGGGTTAGCGACCAGCTGTTGGGTCTGTGCGACGTCGTTTACGTAATTTGGAACGCAGCGTTTGGATGCAACGTCTAGTACCATCTTTTGGTTTGTGGAGCACCCCGTCGTTGGGTTGTCCAGCTTTTGGGTTTGAGGACCAGTCGCAAGTAGTGAGTGACGTGTCACTTTGCGACGTCGTTTTGTGTTGTTGAGATTTATTAGTTATGGGATTCAGCAGCTGTTGGTTGTTGCAACTGCTGGTTTTGTCGGTGGTCATGTTTAACCAGATTTCAGCCGTTGTGAGTTATATTTATAGGGAGACTTTGTCTTCGATTTGAGATACCAGATCCCATACTTAGCGAAATAATCTCTCGATTGTCGACTTCTGTTCTTTGAACCCTAGAACACTGTTCAGCCGTGAGTTTCTCCGGCGAATTCCCATCGTTTCCGGCCATCGTTTGTTACGATTGAGGTAGCGTTGGACTCCTCTCGTTAAGGCGCTTCGTTTCTTACCCTTCTATTAGGCAGCGGAGGAGCTGGAAGAGGATCGCAGAGACATATTCTTTGTTTAGTTTGTTAGCATACTATCCTAGCTTGTTGGGGTAAGTAATGTTAGAGTAGATGCCCAACTAGCCAACTTGTGGCGTGTGGGTTTATAGACTCTTGTATATGACAGTCTTTATATATGATATTCGCATTTGTCTATGGCATTCTTTATCTTCATTATGCTTATATAATGTTAACAATTGTGTTGGATAAAGACCTAGAATGCACCATAGTGTATGTTAGATGTGATAGTGGGTATGACGGCTATCATGAAACACATCTAATAGTCACTGTGTATTCTGAATTAGTTCCTTGTCGATTGGGCCGTCAAAATGAGGATAAGGCCGCCCGAGCTTGAGACTAGTATCTGCGATGCGAAGTACCATGTTTCATTGGTAGGGAACATTGTGATGTTCTGAGCATGCAGATAGATTTGACCTGGTGATATATCGAACTACCCTCGTTCGGACTTTCCAAGTGGTTACCATTTGTCGAGTGGATAAGTCCGAGGTCTTGGTTGTACTGATTAGTCCTCACGACTCGAAACGTCATTGAGACTCTACATGATAGGCGTCTCACTTTGACTCGTTTGCCGACTCACTTGGGGTCATTAGGCGGCGGGATTGGGTGAGATCCCGATGCATGTAGGAGTCGATGCTTCGTTGTCGAGGATTCACCGCTCGCTTACATGCGTGGATATCCTATGCTATCTGAGGGGATAATAGTGTATAAATCTCTGGCCAGAGTACTAGAAGTGTTTTAGGTAAATGGGTTTACCTAGTTACACTCACGATGTCACTATTCGATCTCCAAGATGTATGCATAGCTATCAGATCTTTAGCGACTCTCGATTTACCAATGGTCGTTGATCTGATCGGGATATATGGATTGAAAGGACCGTACTGTACGCTAACCATGACCAAATGGTTCTTGCAGGCACTATCAGTGATACCTAGGGGATCATGGGGCGATGTTGCTAGACGCTTTACCATGATCCATTGGGCAAGTCCGAAATTGTGATTTCGGAGCCGCAATGGTTGTGGGCCCACGGCTAGCTGTATCCCTGAACCATTGAGGGTCACACAAGTACTGGATTCGTGATTCCCGCACGGAAACTGAGCTCAATGTGTTGAGCACTTGAGGAGGATTTTAGGGAGTGCGACTTCTTGAAAGACAACAAGGGTCAAATCGTGATTTCCCACTGTTGAGGGGCAAAACTGTCATTTGGACTAGGTGATCTGAAAAATCGTTTTTCACATCATAATATTCAGTTTTGGAAACTGAGTCGATCGGTCCGATCTGATCGTCGATCAGAGTTATGTTAAAACCGTAATGAATTAAACGAACCGAATGTTCATATAGGGACTTGGGCCTGACCCTAGTCCAATGGGCCGGTTCAAGCCCAAGTATATTTAATATATATACTAATGTGTGATTAGGGCTTAATTCATAACAACAAAACACCTAACCCAAGCTCCTAAGATTCGGCCGCCTCCCTCTCCTCACTAGCCGCCGCCACCGTCGGCCACCACGCCGCCGCCGCCGCCCCTCGCCGGAGTTGCTCCGGCCAAATTTTCGAGGAGTCTCCGTCCGCGTTGATCTTGTCAGGCCTTCTAGTGCAGGCTGACGAAGGAGTCTCCCTTCCGGTCGTGGACCTGATTGACGAATCTACATCCGCCTACCGTGAAGAGCCGGTCTTCTTGTAATTCCGGTTGGAGCCAGGCGCAAGTCGCCAGCAAGGTAATCTACTAATCATCCTATGAATGGTTTATAGCATGATTTTATTGTATTGAACGCTTCCGGCGCTTAAATTTTAAACTTCCGCTGCGCCGCCAGGTGACGGGATCCGGATCCGCCACCGTTTCCCAACAGGTAAAGGTTCTACCTTTTTAAGCTTTGTTAGAGCTTTCGTAGTGTATAAAGGTAGAATTAGTGCTGGTGGAGTTGATAACTCCCAGCCGTGGCATTTCTGAGATGTAGTCCTTGAGCAGTTGTTTGTATTGGCTAGCAGGTGACAGATATGTGTGTCGCTCGGACTATTCGTTGAAGCAATCTTCTTTCTAGTTGTATCTCAGGAATTTAAGGTATGGATTTGAGCTTGATGTAGCTGGGAATTGGCATGAGATTTAATGTTAGATGGCTGCTGGTGCATTGCCGTGGATGTTGCTGTGTGCATATGTGATTGCTGTTGATGTTAGCTGCTATGTTTATGCATACACGCATTTCCCATATTGTATTCATATCTCTGTTGCAGTCATTGCTTTGTATCTCGTTGTTTTGGTGTTGTTTCTTACCAGGATGCGAGGGCGAGCGGCAATACCGCACTCTCATCTCCCTGCTGGGTTTTGTTAGCCACCATGCGCCGAGTGGTTAACTACCACAGTTCATGGGCGAGACAACGGCAGGTTGAGTTGTTTGTTGCATCTGGTATTTGGGTGTAATGTCAAGGCGAGTGGCTCATTACCACACTTTGAACACACCCCGTGGCCACTAATTTGTTGCTGATAACATGCATAGCATCTGCATTTTATTCTTGCTATTTACTAATGTTTTATAGTTGCTCTCCGTACTGGGGTTTGACCCCATGTCCCTCTGGGGCTTGGTTGTTTTCCTTGTTTGTGTTGTTTTCAGGGAATCAAGGTCTTACAGCTGGTCGTGGTTTTAACCCAGCTGGCGGTGCCCCAGGAGGTGGTTAGAGTATCCCAGTAGCGTATATCATATACTTATGTATCGGTATTGTTAGCCAGGGGATGCCCTGTGCTTCGTTGTTGTAGCTAGTGGTTGGAGTCTGATACTTGTGCATTTATGCTGTACTGTATTGAAATGGTGTGTAGCCATTTGCTGTCTTGTTGGTTTCATTTGTAAACTGGGATATCTATTTTGAGTATCGCACTATTTTAAATTATATTGTTTTAACCGTCAGTCCAAAAGAAAAATTTTACCCGCTTTTTAATAGCTTCCGCATGTGTTTGTATGTTTTATCTCTGATATGAGCACGAGGCCTGACACATACTCCTGTCGGAAGGTCTCGCAAAAACTGCCCAAGAGATCCCAACACCGGTCTCCAGCAATGTCCTCGAAGCGCCTCGCCACCAGCGCTCTGTAGCCTTCCTAAGCAAGAGGGTCACTAAACTCAGTCGAAGATCATCATCATACTGCACCCGATCAAAAAGACCAATAATATTCCTGAGCCACGAGTCTGCATCCTCGCTGGACTCGTCACCATTGAAGACTGGAGGGTTCATCCTCTGAAACCGCGCTATAACAACATCCATCCGCTCCACCTGGGGAGGCAAGTCACCAACTTCTTCCTCCTCATCACGCCTACTACTAGAACGACTAGGAGCGCTACACCGATCCTCATTCTGTCCTGCCGATTCCTCAAACTGCCCCCTACCTCTACCACGACGTCTAGGCGGCATCTACAAAAACACTCAACAGGATCAAGCAAAACAGAACAGATACAGCATATAACACAGAAATAGGCAGCACGTAGTCACATAGTCAAGCACATGCAACACTCGACACTGTGCCTAGACTCAAGTGTGATCAAAGAAATTGATGCGAGGGCGAGCGGCAATACCGCACTCTCATCTCCCTGCTGGGTTTTGTTAGCCACCATGCGCCGAGTGGTTAACTACCACAGTTCATGGGCGAGACAACGGCAGGTTGAGTTGTTTGTTGCATCTGGTATTTGGGTGTAATGTCAAGGCGAGTGGCTCATTACCACACTTTGAACACACCCCGTGGCCACTAATTTGTTGCTGATATTGTGGAGCTATGTTTGAGTTCCTTGGATCCCTTGTTGGTTGAATCCTTCAGTTGTTATCCGGTGTCTCATGCATAGCATCTGTATTTTATCTTATGCATTTTCTTTAGCTATTTCAGTTGCTCTTCGTACTGGGGTTTGACCCCATGTCCCTCTGGGGCTTGGTTGTTTTCCTTGTTTGTGTTGTTTTCAGGGAATCAAGGTCTTACAGCTGGTCGTGGTTTTAACCCAGCTGGCGGTGCCCCAGGAGGTGGTTAGAGTATCCCAGTAGCGTATATCATATACTTATGTATCGGTATTGTTAGCCAGGGGATGCCCTGTGCTTCGTTGTTGTAGCTAGTGGTGGGAGTCTGATACTTGTGCATTTATGCTGTACTGTATTGAAATGGTGTGTAGCCATTTGCTGTCTTGTTGGTTTCATTTGTAAACTGGGATATCTATTTTGAGTATCGCACTATTTTAAATTATATTGTTTTTAACCGTCAGTTCCAAAAGAAAAAACTTTTACCCGCTTTTTAATAGCTTCCGCATGTGTTTGTATGTTTTATAGTGGTGGGAGTCTGATACTTGTGCATTTATGCTGTACTGTATTGAAATGGTGTGTAGCCATTTGCTGTCTTGTTGGTTTCATTTGTAAACTGGGATATCTATTTTGAGTATCGCACTATTTTAAATTATATTGTTTTTAACCGTCAGTCCAAAAGAAAAAATTTTACCCGCTTTTTAATAGCTTCCGCATGTGTTTGTATGTTTTATCTCTGATATGAGCACGAGGCCTGACACATACTCCTGTCGGAAGGTCTCGCAAAAACTGCCCAAAGAGATCCCAACGCCGGTCTCCAACAAGGTACTTGAAGCGCCTCGCCACCAGCACTCTGCCGCCTTCCTAAGAAATAGGGTCACCAAACTCAGCCGTAGATCATCATCATACTGAACCCGATCGAAAAGACCAATAATGTTTCGGAGCCACGAGTCTGCATCCTCACTGGACTTGTCACCATTAATGACCGGAGGGTTCATCCGCTGAAACGTCGCTATAACAACATCCATATGCTCCACCGGAGCAGGCAAGTCACCAACTTCCTCCTCCTCATCATGCCCAACACGGCTACGACTACGAGCACTACGCTGATCCTCGTTATATCCTGCCGATTCCTCAAACTGACGCCTACCTTTACCAAAACGTCTAGGCGGCATCTACGAATACACTCAACAGGATAAGCAACACAAAACAGATACAGCATAGATATCGCAACAATATACAGCACATAATCACATAGGTCAAGCACATTCAACACACGACACTGTGCCTAGACTCAAGTGTGATCAAGGAAATTGAGTTTATCCCAGCTTAAGCTCTGATACCAAAAATGTCAGGCCTTGTGCTCACAACAGAGATAAAGAACTCACAAACAAGCTGAAGCTAATTTAAAAAGCGGGTAAAATTTTTGCTTTTGGCCTGACGGTTTAAAACAATATAACTTAAAATAGTGCGATACTCAAAATAGATATCCC
>KV018131.1:190253-208009 GCA_001598015.1 Dorcoceras hygrometricum
TATCACGACATCCATCCTCTCCACAGGAGGTGCCGCAACCTCAACTTCCTCCTTGTCGTTAACACGAGTACGACTGCGAGCATTACGCCTATCCTCATTCTGCCCTGCTGATACCTCAAACTGCCCCCTACCTCTACCACGACGTCTAGGCGGCATCTACCCTGCTGATTCCTCAAACTGCCCCTACCTCTACCACGACGTCTAGGCGGCATCTACGAAAACACTCAACAGTATCAAGCAAAATAGAACAGATACAACATAGATAGCACATAACACAAATATGCAGCACGTAATCACATAGATCAAGCACATGCAACACACGACACTGTGCCTAGACTCAAGTGTGATCAAAGAAATTGAGATTATCCCAGCTTAAGCTATGATACCAAAAATGTCAGGCCTCGTGCTCATATCAGAGATAAAACATACAAACACATGCGGAAGCTATTAAAAAGAGGCTAAAATTTTCTCTTTTGGCCTGACTGTTAAAAACAATATAATTTAAAATAGTGCGATACTCAAAATAGATATCCCAGTTTACAAATGAAACCAACAAGGCAACAAATGGCTACACACCATTTCAATACAGTACAACATACATGCACAAGTATCAGACTCCAACCAGTAACTACAACAACGAAGCACAGGGCATTCCCTGGCTAACAATACTGATACATAAGTATATGCTATACGATACTGGGATACTCTAACCACCTTCTGGGGCACCGCCAGCTGGGTTAAAACCACGACCAGCTGTAAAACCTGGATTCCCTGAAAACAACACAAACAAGGAAAACAACCAAGCCCCAGAGGGACCTGGGGTCAAACCCCAGTACGAAGAGCAACTGAAACAGCAAAAGGAAATGCATAAGATAAAATGCAGATGCTATGCATGAGACACCGGATAACAACTGAAGGCTTCAACCAACAAGGGAGCCAAGGAAATCAAACATAGCTCCACAAGATCAGCAACGAATCAGTGGCCACGGGGTGTGTTCAAAGTGTGGTAATGAGCCACTCGCCTTGACACTACACCCAAATACCAGATGTAACAAACAACTCAACCTGCCGTTGCCTCGCCCATGAACTGTGGTAGTTAACCACTCGGCGCATGGTGGCTAACATAACCCAGCAGGGAGATGAGAGTGCGGTATTGTCGCTCGCCCTCGCATCCTGGTAAGAAACAACAGCAAAACAACGAGATACAAAGCAATGACTGCAACAGAGATATGAATGCAATATGGGAAATGCGTGTATGCATAAACATAGCAGCTAACATCAACAGCAATCACATATGCACACAGCAACATCCACGGCAATGCACCAGCAGCCATCTAACATTAAATCTCACGCCAATTCCCAGCTACATCAAGCTCAAATCCGTACCTTAAATTCCTGAGATTCAACTAGAAAGAAGATTGCTTCAACGATTAGTCCGAGCGACACACAGATCTGTCACCCCAACAAGCTATGATAGGATGCTAACAAACTAAACAAAGGAGATGTCTCTGCGATCCTCTTCCAGCTCCTCCGATGCCTAAGAGAAGGGTAAGAAACGAAGCGCCTTAACGAGAGGAGTCCAACGCTACCTCAATCGTAACAAACGATGGCCGAAAACGATGGGAATTCGCCGGAGAAACGCACGGCTGAACAGTGTTCTAGGGTTCGAAGAACAGAAGTAGACAATCGAGAGATTATTTCGCTAAGTATGGGATCTGGTAATCGATCGAAGACCAAGTCTCCAATTATATAAACTTCTTGACTGCTGATAACAAATCCCACCGACAAAACCAGTCGACACTCATTGAAAACACAACCAGCAGATGCAAAGAAAACCAACTTCTGAATTCTCAATAACACTAAGCAAAACGGTGTCGCAGCGACTTAACTAAACTTCGTCACACAGCTCACGTCATCCTATCTGTCAACAGCTGGTTAACCAAAAACAGCGACTGGATTTCTCGACAACGCAATAGATCCCTGCGACTGGTACTAGACGCAACACTCAAAACGCAGCGTTTCAACTAATCTAAACGACGTCGCTTAACCACGTCAGCAAATCTGTTGAACTAACACATGCAATGAATGATCGCTACTAGGGCAAACACACCAGCTGCTGATTTCTTAGCGCTAACCAAAACGACGTCGCCTCAACTAATCCAAACGACGGCGTATTGCACTTCGCTACAGGAGCTTGCTGCTAACAGATATCACCCGGTCGATGCTTCACAAAACGTCACCGTTTTGAAATCCTTGGCGCTCTCTGCTGAAACCACTTAAGCGTTGCTGCTGGCAGATCCTACACAACGCCTAAAATACTATCTGCTGGCAGATTTTTCCAACGACTGGTCACTCACGCCAAAACGACGGTGTTTGATCTCCCGCATTACTAATACACGCTATGACTGGTTTTCACCAAATCGACCAGCTTTCACCACGAAACCAGCTTTCACCCAAAAATCTCAAAAATACGAAAACTTACAGAATTGCTTAAAATATGAAATCTGACCCGAAAATGCAATCCAAAGCTCAAACAGATATCTGAATCACCAGAAATACTTAAAAACCAATTAATTCCAGCCAAATTAATCTTAATACAATCCAGGTCTCACAGCTAGGGATGAAACGAGATGTCTGTAATTTTGTGTCTGAGTGTTTAACATGCCAGCAAGTTAAAATAGAGCACCAGAGACCAGCTGGAATGTTAAAGCCTCTCCCTATACCAGTATGGAAATGGGATAACATAGCCATGGATTTCGTAGTGGGATTACCAAGAACAGTTCATGGATTTAATGCTATATGGGTTATCATTGATATATTAACCAAGTCAGCACACTTTCTACCTGTTAAGACAACGTACGATTTGAATAAGTATGCTGAATTGTATGTTAAGGAAATAGTTAGACTCCATGGAATTTCGAGTTCTATAGTATCATATAGAGATCCCAGATTTACCTCGATGTTTTGGAAAAGCCTACATAGAGCCATGGGAACCAAGTTAACTTTCAGTACAGCATTCCATCCACAGACAGATGGACAATCAGAAAGAGTTATCCAGATACTGGAGGATTTGTTACGAGCATGTGTTCTTGACTTTGCAGAAAGTTGGGATTCTAAATTGCCCTTGGTTGAGTTCGCCTATAACAATAGTTACCAAGCTTCAATAGAAATGGCACCATACGAATCTCTGTATGGTAGAAAATGTAGGTCACCGATTCATTGGGATGATGTCACGCCTCGTACTCTACTCAGAGTTAAACCACGCAAAACAATAGCGGAAGCATACAAAAAGTGGCTTAAAATTTTCGCTTTAGGCCTGATGGTTTAAAACATATAATTTAAAATACACAATACTCAAAGTAATCCCAGTAATTTACAAACACTCAGTACAACAGTACAACATTTAAACAAATACAAATACCAATACTACAACGGATAACACAATCCCACAAGCATAGGGCATTCCCTGGCTAACAGTACCCGTACATATATGTTATACGTTAACTGGGACACTCTATCCACCTCCTGGGGCACATCCAGCTGGGTCAAAGCCACGACCAGCAGAGAAACCTGGAAACCTGAAAACACATACAGGCAACAATACACCAGCCCCAGATGGACATCGGGGTCAAACCCCAGTACGGAGAGCAGCATAAAAAGCATATGGAAAGCAACAGATAAATATGCAAATGATATGCAAGGGATCAAGGCTACAACCAAAAACAGAGAGCCAAACGATCGCAACAACAGCTCAACATCAAGGTCTGATAAAAAGAGAACAATCAGTAGTGGCCACGAGATGGTGTACTGAGCATATGGGAGCTACCCAATCGTCTCCATTACACCGTACCAGATTCCAACAACCAACTACACCTGCTATTGCTCACTCATGAGATGTGGGAGCTACCCACTCCGCTCATAGTAGCTAACAAACCCAGCAGGGAGAATGAGGTACGGGAGTTACCCGATCAGGCTCCAAGGTATACGGGAACTACCCGCTCGTCCTTAAAATAGCATCCTGGTACTCTCAATTCAACAGAACAGGCACAGCTAGCAAAACAGAGCTCAATAGGATAATGCGTGTATGCAAATGCAACAACTGATATCAACACAATGCACAAACGATAACAACAGAGAGCACACACACAGCCAAGCATATAATCCATGCTCAATCCTAAGCTGTAAACAAGCTCACATCCGTACCTCAATTCTCTGTGCAACAATTACTCAAGCAGATTGCCACAATGACGCAGATCCACCACCTGCTAAGCCAACACAAACAACTGCTCAAAGGCCGAAGCACAGAAAGGCAACAGCTGGGAGCTACAACTCAACCAGCACTATCATACCCCATCTAACACCACAGAAAGCTCTAACAAGCTTAAAGGTAGGATCTGAACTTACCCCAACAAGCTAGGAGCGAAATCCGACGCTTATGCTAACAGTCTACACAAGGTAGATGTCTTCGCACACCTCACCAGCTTCAAGAAAACGTTCGAATACAATATCCAAACGAAGCGTCTCAGCAAGAGGAGTCCAACGCTACCACTCTTACTCTCGTCGGAGCTGTCTACCGCCGACAATCGAAGAAGATAAGGTTCGGTGAACAGTAGCGAAAGGCAACAGCTGGGAGCTACAACTCAACCAGCACTATCATACCCCATCTAACACCACAGAAAGCTCTAACAAGCTTAAAGGTAGGATCTGAACTTACCCCAACAAGCTAGGAGCGAAATCCGACGCTTATGCTAACAGTCTACACAAGGTAGATGTCTTCGCACACCTCACCAGCTTCAAGAAAACGTTCGAATACAATATCCAAACGAAGCGTCTCAGCAAGAGGAGTCCAACGCTACCACTCTTACTCTCGTCGGAGCTGTCTACCGCCGACAATCGAAGAAGATAAGGTTCGGTGAACAGTAGCTAGGGTATCGCGACAAAAATTGGCAATCGGGAAATATTCTAAGTATGGAAACTGGATACTCAATTCGAAGACCAAGTCCTCTAATATAAGCCAAAGCTGCTCACAGCTGAAGAAACAGTATCCACCACACTTAATCTATCGCAACTGATATTCCCGCTCGCAAACAGATCTTGCAACAGATCTCTATCTAAACCAGAACAGATCTCTACTAACTCAAACGACGTCGCAGAGAACTACTGTCGCAACTGGACACGTCACCGACTACTCACTGCTGAACACTAACCAAAATCTGTTAGCAACGCTACAATAGATCTCTCACACAGCTGACGCTAATGCAACTCACAACTGGGTCTTATTCCCTAATCCAAAACGCTGCCGTTCCAACTAATCCAAACGACGACGTAGAACTACTCACTGCTGAAACACGCTAGCACGCTCTCTACTGCTCAGCGACAACAGATCTTGCTACGACTGCTGAATAAAACCACTACTGCTGACGCCACCACTGCTGAGCGCCAACATTCAGCGATGACTCGCACTAACTGCTGAACAGATTCCGTGCCAAACTATAACTCTCCAGAACTGTTCCAAGGCTGAAACAAAACCCGATAGCTTCTCTAAGAATATCGACTCAAAGATGATCTCAACAAAACCTGATTAATTAACTCAATTAATCTTATCAGCTTTCGGGTCTCACAGATGATGTAGGTGAAAGAACAGAGATAGGACCTGATATTATAGAACATACTTCTAAAGCCATTAAGAGAATACGTGATCGAATGAAGACGACGCAGAGTAGATAGAAGAGTTATGCAGATAGTCATCACAGAGCTCTGAACTTTGAAGTAGGAGATCATGTATTTATGAAGGTAGCACCGATGAAGGGTGTTATGAGATTTGGCAGAAAGGGGAAGCTGAGTCCCAGATTTATTGGACCATTTCAGATTCTGGAATGAATTGGGACTTTAGCTTATCAATTAGCTTTGCCTCCAGATATGTCAGCTGTCCATAATGTGTTTCACATTTCAGCTTTGAGGAAATACGTTGCGAATTCTTCGCATGTACTTAGACATGAACCTATCCAGTTATCACCAGATTTAACTTACAAAGAGGTTCCATAGAAGGTTATTTCAAAAGAAAATCGTAAGTTAAGAAACAGGACTATCCCTATGATTAAGATTCCGTGGGCAAACCACTCAGAAAGAGAAGCTACGTGGGAAGTCGAATCTGATATGCAGAAAAGCTATCCAGATCTCTTTAAGTAAGCAATTTCGAGGACGAAATTCTTTTAAGGGAGGTACAATTGTAACGCCCAGATATTTTTATGGACACAATTAGGAAGTATAAGATTTTTGAGATTAAATTGCAATGCTATTTTATTCAACTTTTATTTCGATTGAATTCTAGAACTATTAATATATAAATTCATCTTTCGTTTATGTATCAAGTTGAATCTCAGATTTGAGCTATATGTGTTAATCAGTTCCTGCCTTAGTGAATTAATCTTAGAATGCAATTGCAAAAGCTGTTTGGTCGATTTTTACAAGCCAATTGAATCCTTCTTTTCAAATAAAATAGTTCGGTTCGAAGCATCAGATTTCATTTTAAAATGGAGTAGCACTTTTTAAAAGATCTTTGGCATATTGATTAAACGTGTTTCTTTCTTAGGCATTTTAATGCATATATATAGGATGTTAGACACATAATGCATCATTATTTACAAATCAAAACACTTTCCAAAAATCAATCGATGCTCTCTGTGAAGAAACTGATCAAAGCCTTTCAATGTTTTCGAAGGAGACAAGCGGTGCGTACGTGATTACCGGATTTCTACTGTGATTGTGTTGCAGAATACAGGCAAGTAAACTCTGTTTCTTGCTACACTCATGAAAGCATATATTCAGTTCTGTATGCATGCTTGTATGTGTTTTAAAGATTTGAAGATAGCCACGGCTGTTCATCAAAGAAAAGAAAGTTCATGTTCTGTTTTTATGAATAATTACGTGTTTATGATTCAAAAAGATTTTTAGAAAATGTTTGATGATGTTCTAGTTAGTTCTTGAGTTTTCTAAAGATTTTCTTTGAAGTAGCTTATCCTAAGAACCCTTTGAGTCCAGAATTAGGGCCTTAAACATCTTAACCATTCCTTCGTTTTCCATCCCAAAAACAGAGTCGAAGTAGATCTGGCTAGCATTGTTGATCAAAGCGGAGGCCAGTTCTGATAGATAGATTGAACTGAGAAAATCGCCGAATATAATATGCAAATAAGAAAGCACTGAAAGCAAGAGATTGCGATAGAAATATTTCGCAAGGTAAAGATTTAGAGGTAAATGAAACAATTTATATAAGAAAGAGAAGATGAAACGACACACATTTACTGTGTTGATGTGATGTTTCGCATGATGACAACAGACGTGTCAATCATCCGATGGCGCGATCAGACTTGGAAAAGATTTTCGAAATTATTTTGAATTTTAACCGAAAAAGTGAAAACGAGCGCCATTTTATCATGACGTCACAACCTTAGATATGAAACCAATTGATATACCAGTTGAGGTACTACCAGATCTGACCACTTATAAACATCAGCTGTATATACGCAAAATCTGAATGGATTCAGATCTCACGCATTCAGCTGACTCAGCACTTATTAATTCAGATCTGTTGTTCTCCCTAAAGCTGAGGTCCTCCCAAATTTGAAAGTTTACCAGATCTGAAAATCCATGTTCTTCCCCCTGACAGTAGACTTAGATCTGACGTAAACGAACGCTGTTCAACCTGAAATTTTGTTAGCACAAGGACAAATCAAGGCAGTTCTAAGAGACCAAGAATATTTCAAAAATATGAAAACTTAGTGTCCGGTAGAGGTTTCGTGAAGATTTCAGCAACTTGCTGATCTGTTGGAACATATTCCAGCCGGACGTTCTTCTTGAGCATGTGATATATTTTGAGATGATGCCTGATGTCGATATGCTTTGTTCTTGAATGCAGCACAGGATTCTGGGTGATCACGATGGCACTGGTGTTGTCACAGAGAATAGGAGCTTCAGAAGCGTCAATGCCATAGTCCTTCAGCTGGTGTTGAATCCATAAGATCTGAGCACAGCAGCTCCCAGATGCTAGATACTCCGCTTCAGCTGTGGACGTTGCAATTGAAGTCTGCTTCTTACTAAACCGGGAAATCAATCGATCTCCTAAGAATTGACAAGTCCCAATTGTGCTTCGCTGATAAATCCTGCATCCTGCGTAGTCTGCATCACTATAATCGATTTGTTGAAAGCTGGAGTCCTTGGGATACCAAAGACCCACATTGGAAGTTCCTTTTAAATACTTTAAAATTCGTTTGACAGCTACGTAATGCGATTGTTTAGGCTCTGCTTGAAATCTAGCACATATACAGACAAAAAACATGATGTCTGGTATGCTAGCAGTTAGGTATAGCAAAGAGCCAATAATACTGCGATACAAAGAAAACTCTATGGCAGTTCCAGCTTCATATTTATCTAACTTGATAGAAGCACTCATCGGGGTAGCTGCTGCAGAACAGTTGTCCATGCCAAATTTCTTCAGAAGTTCTTTCTTGTTTTTTGCTTGATTAATGAAGATCCCATTATCAAGCTGTCTCACTTGTAATCCCAGAAAGAATGTCAGCTCACCCATCATGCTCATTTCGAACTTGTCCTGCATCAACTTAGAAAATTTCTGGCACAGCTTGGGGTTAGTTGAACCAAATATAATATCATCTACATATATCTGTACCAGTAGGATATGATCAGATTTGACAAATTTAAACAAAGTCTTATCGACAGTTCCTATTGTGAAATCATGCTCGATAAGAAATTTCGAAAGTGTATCATACCAAGCTCTGGGTGCTTGCTTCAACCCATATAGAGCTTTATCCAGTTTGTAAACGTGATCTGGATATGTATGATTTACGAAGCCAGGATGTTGTGCGACATACACTTCCTCAGTTAAGATGCCATTTAGAAAGGCACTCTTCACATCCATTTGAAAAACTTTGAAGTCTTTATATGTAGCATATGCAAGAAACATGCGAATGGCTTCTAATATAGCTATTGGTGCAAAGGTTTCATCAAAGTCTATGCCTTCCATTTGTCTAAACCTTGTGCTACCAGTCTAGCTTTGTTTCTAACTACTACACCATCCTCATTCAGTTTGTTCCTAAAGACCCATTTAGTTCCTATCACTGAATGGTTAGAAGGTCTATGAACTAGTTTCAATACATTATTTCACTTAAATTGGCTAAGTTCTTCTTGCATTGCATCTATCCTCGGGTCAGCTAAGGTTTCTTCTATCAGCTTTGGTTCTATATGCGATATGAATGCTGAATCAAAGTGATCATGCATGAGCTGTCATCGTGTGCGAACAGGATAGTGAATGTTACCTATGATCTGCTCGGGTGGATGATTTCTATTCCATCGAAGATCAGATCCGATTGGATTTGTTCCTTGTTCAACTTGGATGTTTGATTGGTTGGCTTGATCTTGATTTTCTGACACCAATTGATGAGGGCTCTGTTCCAGATTTGGTCCAGCTACTAATTGATGTGTTGAATCTGCTTGAGCATCTGGAGCTGGTCTAGATACCAATTGATGTATTGCAGGATCTGCTTGTGTATCCACTTTAGCAGTAGTTGGTTCAACATCCGCAGCTGGCACACTAGATGATATATGTTCCTGCACAGAGTCAACGCTAGTCAAATCAATGACTACTGGGTTACCTGCCATATCTAGTTGTGCGTTATCTTGTGGTGTGTCCAGATCTGGTTGGGGATCATCTGTGCATCGGATCTGTGCCACGTCATCACTTGATTCTTCTAAGCTGGTTTGTTCCAGATGTGAGCACAAGTCATGTAAGCTCGCAGCTGAATTTGATCGAAAGCTGGTCTCGTCGAACACCACATGTGCTGATTCTTCTACGATCAAGCTCCTGTTGTTGAAAACTCTGTAGGCTTTCCTCACAGCTGAGTATCCGAGGAATAAACCTGCATCAGATTTGGCATCGAAAGCTGTTAGGTGCTTTTTACATTTATTATGAATGAAACATCTGCACCAAAACACCCTGAAATATGATATTTCAGGCTTTTTGCCACTCCAGATCTCATATGGGGTAACTTCATGAGTCTTGTTAATCATAGATATGTTCTGAGTGTAGAAAGATGTGTTAACTGCTTCTGCCCAGAATTGTTGTGAAATACCGGAATAAGCAATCATAGATCGAGCAGCTTCTTTTAAAGTTCGGTTTCTCCTTTCAGCTAACCCATTTTATTGAGGAGTTCTAGCTGCTGAAAGCTCATGCTTTATCCCAATGTCTTCCAGATAAGAGGATTGTTTATTATTTAACAATTCAGTACCTCTATCAGATCTTATCCGGTTGACAGTACAAGATTTGTCATTTTGCAAACGTTTCAAAATCTTAATCAGCTGGTCAGCAGTTTTAGATTTTGATTTTAAAAACAACACCCATGTAAATTTTGTAAAATCATCAACAACAACCAGGGTGAAGTTCGTTCCCCCTAAGCTGGTTATGGGTATAGGACCAAAAAGATCCATATGTAAATGCTCTAAGTTTCGGGTAAGAACGTTTACCGCTTTTATTTTTAAAAGTAGATCTAATTTGTTTTTCCAGCTGACATGCTGCACAAATCTTTTCCTTAGAAAAATTTATTTTGGGCATACCAGAAACCAGTTCAAGCTTACTCAATTTGGCAAGTGTTTTGAAGTTGAGATGGTTCATTCTTTGGTGCCACCAGCTGACATGCTGCACTAAATCTTTTCCTTAGAAAAATTTATTTTGGGCATACCAGAAACCAGTTCAAGCTTACTCAATTTGGCAAGTGTTTTGAAGTTGAGATGGTTCATTCTTTGGTGCCATATCCAGCTCTTGGAAGAGTCAGTTGTTAGGAAAATCTGTTCAGATCTCATCTGCTCTGACCAATTGATAATGTAGGTATTCCCCGATCTTTTTCCAATCAATACAGTCAGACCATCCGGATTTTGAACTGTGCATGTGTGATTTTGAAAGTTAACTGTGTAACCATTGTGACACAGCTGACTTATGCTAATCAAATTGTAACACAAATTCTCAACTAGAAGAATATCAGATATGGAGATGTTATCATGGGTAAGCTTACCCTTACCCATAGTGTTATCGTGTGAGTTATCACCAAACACAATCTTAGCTCCCTTGTGCGGTGTCAAATCTGATAGCAGCTTTGGATTTCCAGTCATATGTCGTGAACAGCCACTATCCAGATACCAGATGATAGATTCTTCTCCAGCTTTGTACCTGTTACCCTGCAAACACAAAAACAAATTTTGGTACCCAATTTTTCTTGGGTCCAGATCGGATTACCCCTTTCGGGACCCATACTTGAATTACTTTAACAGTCTTTCCAGTATGTGTGTCCATAAGGGTACGTGCAGAAATGTTGTGAGATCTGTTGAACTTTGGCTTAGTATGTGGACCATTCAGATCTCGTTGGGGCTGAAACTTTACCCACACAGATTTGACCCTCTTAGAACCGTGCCTGGACTGGTTGGGAACAGACGACTTAGAACCAGATTTCGCCTTATCTTTCTCAAGTTTGTTGTTTAGCCTGCTTGGCTTGGAGTTCTCAGGTCTGATATATCCGATACCAGCTTTCCAAGCCAGATTTGTCGTTCAGTGGCTTTTGAGTCTCATGCAGCTTTCTTAGAGAAATGCAAGACTGAGTCCAGGAGCTCATCACCTGATTTAATCTCTCGTTCTCAGATGTGAGCTCACAGGACTTTAATCTCAAAGATTCATTCTCAGAATTCAGCTTACTTAACTTGTTTTGTAAACTGTCAGTTTCCCCAAGTTGAGCGGTGCTTGGTTCAGCTGAACTATTTTTCAAACCCTTGTTTTCAGCTTTGACTTCCTCGAATATTTGAGAAAGCTTACGTTACTCATGGAACATCTCATTAAGTGCGCTGATAAGGTCCTCTCGTATAAATTCAGAATTGGAAAAGTCGAATACCTCATCTTCAGTTGTAGTCTGATCTGCCATCAAGCAATGGACTTCTTCTGGCTCACTTTCACTGGATGAGAAGATGCTTGATGTAGAATCTGAACCTGAATCCGCATAGTTATTGTTACTTTCCTCAGCAACAAGTAATTTTCTATCATTCTTTCGGTTGGGCCTCTTCTCAGATCTGGTCCTCATCCTTCTCTCTTTGGATCTATCGTCTTTCTTCTCATCTCTCTTAGATCTGTCCTCCTTCTTGGGCCTGTTGCAATCTGCTGCGAAATGCCCTGGACGACCACAATTATAACAGTTCATATTAGTAGATATCTTTTCAGATTTGTTATATAAAAAGAAGGGGTTGTAGGATTTTCTCATGAATTTCCCAAACTTCTTGATGAAGAGGGACATGGCTTCGTTGCTCAGTTGTTCTGCAGATTTGCTTGGTGAGCAATGTTCAGATTTTGTTGCAGCTACAGCTTTATTTGGTTGGGAGGTAGATGGTCCAGCCTCAGATCTGGTCTCCAGCTCGAACTCGTAGGCTTTGAGATATGCAAACAGATCATGGAGGTCAAGCTTGTTCAGATCTTTGGACTCCCGCATCGCCATGGTCTTGACATCCCACTCTCTGGGCAATGCTCTCATCACTTTGAGCGTAAACTCTCGGTTGCTGTATTCTTTGCCCAAACTTGTAAGCTCTATCACAACAGCACTGAATCTCTCATCGAACTCAGCCATAGTTTCTCCTTCTCGCATCTTGATGGACTCATATTTTTGTTGTGCAACAGTAAGCTTGTTCTCCTTGGTCTCATCATTTCCTTCGCAAATTTGAGTTAACTTCTCCCATATCTCTTTGGCAATAGCGCAGGTTTTTATTTTGCTGAACATGTTCTTATCCAGCGTCTTTTATAAAATATCCTTCGCCACATTGTCAAGATTTTCCTTCTACCTTTCCTCAGTTGTATATTCATGTTGGTTCTTTTCCACCCACTGTGGTGCGCCATCAGATATTGCTATAATTGTATTGGCTTTCATGATCTTCATGGGACCATCCGTGATGACATACCATATGTCATCATCTTGTGCTGCCAAATGAGCTTGCATCCTTATCTTCCAGTCATCGTACTCCTCCTTGGAAAACATAGGAATTTTGTTGTGAGAAGTCGACATATTGAAATATATAAGCACAGAAGATAAAATTGTTCAATGATTGAGAAGCACAGGCTCTGATACCAATTGATAGGATAATTAGGATCGAAAATATTCCTAGGAGTTCAGAAGGAGGGGGGGGGGGGTTGAATGAACTCCTTGGATTTTAATTTTTGAAACCTTAAAAATGATTTTATAAGCCTTCGCTCAACTCAGATCTGAGTTACCAGACCTGAGACTCTCAGTCTACAGCTGTTCTCTCGGTTAACAATAAATTGTGCGGAAATAAATTGATTGAGCAGTGAATAGTAAGAGAAATAAATACGATGCAAATAATATAAAAGTGCAGGGATCAAGAGTTTGTTTATGTAAGTTCAGATATCAAATTCCACGTCTCCCCTACTTCCTTTGCAGAAAGATTCCACTAGAAGATTTGATGTACACAGCCTCTGAATACACCCGATCACCGGGCCTTGCTCCAAGTGAACTCCTAGCAACTTCTACTACCTGCAGATAACATTGCTGAGTTAAAAAAAATCGTAATTTTCGAACTGCTTCAAGAAGCACGTTCGTTACAGACTCAATCTGAATAATACAATGAATACAATATTTTGAGTACTATAGATCTTCTGGTTTCTATGACAATGAAACTTGATTTACAAAAGTAAACCAGAAGATATATCGAAGAGTTATCTAATGAGAACAAAGGAATGTTCTTCGAGATTTAAACACTGGGACTTAGAATATTTTTGCTTGAGTGTTTGAAAATCCCAGATTGCGATAGAGCTTGTGAGTGTTGAGAGTACATAAAATCACCGAGAGTAACCGAGAGCTTCTTCATTTGAAATCTTGAGCTATTTATACTCTTCAACCTCAACGGTCAATAAAAGTAGCCAGTAGATACAAACCCCTTTGCATATCTTCGTATCTCCATTAATGCTATGCAAAGGTAATTTGCGCTTGTCAAGGCTTAATTGACTTATACGCCAAAGCGGGTAAAGATCGTATCAATCACTCTCCGTACTTTGAAATTTTACCCAAAATAGCTCTGATCTTATTTCCTTAATTCAAGTTGTCTGACAGAATTTATACAATTAAATCGTGACCGTTGATTTCTCTCAAATAATCAACTGTTAATATCTGAAGACATCCGAAGCTTACATCTGTTGAAGCACTGAAGTCTGAAAACTGCTCTTTTTCCCTTTTCGAAATTTCCTTTGTGAATAGCTACAAAATATATTTCTTTACGCATATAGCCATCACATGTGAAAATATCCCCCTTTTTGACTTTACAAAAGTAATGCTCTCTGTCAGCTCTGAAATCTTTTAATCGTTACTAATATGTCCCCCTTTTGTACAATCGAGACTCTGCCAGATCTGAGTACTCGTTACTGAAGAATCTGAAGCATAGCCTCGGTACTGATATAACCCAAATACCAAAATCTGAGATACTATGTTCTGAATCTGAATAACTGTTCCCAAATCTGTCGAATCTGAATGATAACTGAGATCTGAAATACTCTTCGCCATTCTTTGATCTGATAGCTTATCCTGTTAGCTCTAATATGATAAAAGCTCTTCCCGAATACTATCAGTCCAGATCTGAAATGTTTTCTTCTCTAACACAATACGTCCAGATCCGAAACACTTACTTCACTTCAGCGCGAACACTTAAATTCAGATCTGCATCTTATGTTCAGTTCTTATTCTTGTTTTTGTTATCACCAAAACTAATAAATTTTATCTTAACAGACACCCCCGCTCGAACTGCTGCACATACTCCGTAATAGACTTGTCTCCCTGACGGAGACTCATAACTCAGTGATAAGCTGGCTCCGGGCATCCGCAGTGAAGTACTTCTCAAAGAAAACCTTGAATCTTTCCCACGTCAGACTCTCCAGCATCAAACCAACCACTGCGCTCTCCCAGCAAAGAGCGGCATCTCCCTTCATCATTAAAATAGCACAACGGACCTTGTCAGCATCCGGGAGACCCATATAGGCAAAGATGGTCTCCAAAGATCGGATCCACTCCTCAGCAACAAGTGGATCAGTGGTCCCTACAAACTCCTTGGGTCCCTGCTTGCAAAACCTCTCAGCAGCGTCCTCCTCATGCAACTTCTCGGGTCGCTCCGACTGTCTTTCCAATAGCCTGGTGATCCCGGCTAACATATCCACACTAGCCCTCTCATACGGTGTCAGCTGAGGAGGTGGGGGAGGAGGAGGAGGCGTAGCATCATCCTGGTGGCTTCTGTCGCGTCTGCGAGGCATACTGGTACACCAAAATCTTATCACGTAAATCTAAGTACATGAGTAACCGTCTAACTCTTAAAATTATAAGTAAAACATGCAGCATGCGAAAATAAACATGAATCGTAAAACTATAAAACTCACAGACTGGTAGTGTGACTTTCGAGCTCCACGCAGCAGGCTAGTACCCCACCAGAACCACCGCTCTAATACAACTGAAACAAACCAGACTCTAGAATTTTTTTTGAAATAATGTGCGGAAGAAATAAACTAGAAAGTATGGCTCATTCCCTTTAAAACATTTCTCAACATCCTTTAAAACATAAATAAATGAATATCTTAAACCATCAAATCATCAATGCTTTTTAAACCAGATTGCGTAAAAGTTTTGAAAACTGAACATGTTAAATAAAATATCTAAAAAGTGTATCATAACATAGATAAACGTCAGAGTGGCCACGGGGTACAGCTGCAGCGGACGCTCAGAGGTCCTCACCGCCAGTAGGGATAAACTCATCAGCAGTCTCACCTGCATCATTTAAACATAGTGAGCATAAAGGCCCAGCATGCTCTATCTTCTACAATATCAAAGTACATAATAATAAAAACCACATGCAAGCACATACGCCTAATAAAATAACGTTAAAACATGCATGCATGGATGGTCGTAAAACATGGTTCGTAGCTCAGTCGTAACGTATCATAATAATATAGCATAAGGCATGACGTAACGTAACATTAAAACGTATGAGTCGTATCTGTGAAATGTGAGCGGGCGTATGATTGATCAATCGAAAGAACGAACGTACGTGGCGGTGCGGTTCACCCGACCTTACCTCTGGATCCCACACACCTCTATTCCACTTCACCATGTCGTGATCACATGGATCCATAGGCTCGTAATACATTAAAACAGGGGATCCTCGGGCCCGGTATCCCGACTAGCTCCCATCATTAAACTTGCCACAAGTAACTTCAATCCCTCGGGTTTTCTTAAAAAAAACATGCCTTTAACGTTTCATAAATTCTCATGATGCGTGCATTTCATAAAAACATGAAACTTAAAAGCTTAGCCCGTCAATATTTATTTAATTCATTCATTTAAAACATCGTCATACATAAAATACTACATATATAATTTAATATATATTCACGAGCTTCTACATTTTCTACTCCGGTCAAGGACTGGTTCACGTTCCTGGCCCACTACTTCTAAGCCCAAAAGAACCTAGACTTAACTTAAATTTGAAACTTAACCTTATACATGACTTGACCCATAAGTTTAAATTCAACCTTTAAAATTTCTAAAATACTCCATTCTTTACTAAAAATTAAATAAAGATCCATTGATCAATTTTGACTAAATAAAGTCTCAGTGACCATATTTTGACTTGAAAACTTAAAATAAAAATATTAGGTCCAACAATAATTAAAAGTTTGACTAAATATTTGACTTTAAAACATTTGACCAAAATTCTTAAAATTGGACCTCAAACTTTAAAATTAAAATAACCGGTCCAGAATTAAAATAAATCGGACCAAACTTAAAACATTTGGACTCGACCCTCGCCTAACCGACCCGGCCCACCGATCCACCAGTCCAACCGAAACGGCCCACACACACAAACCCAACACGCCGCACACACACGCCCATGCAACACCCGCAACCAGCCGCCGCTCAACACCATCGTGTGACCTGCTCCGGCCACGCTTGGCCGGAGCCCCGCCAGATGGACCACCCCAGGTCCATCCGACCCTGTCGAACCAACCACAGCTAAGCAATGGCCGCACCAGGGCAGACGAGCCGCATGAAGGCGGCGCACGACGAAGCTAAAAAAAAGGCAGCATGCGTTGTCCCTAATTCAGCCGATGATCCAGCCCTTAAATCCCAACCATGGACCACTACTAGACCTCCCTAGGACCACCATGAACCATCCTCAAGTTCTTAGAACAACCCTTTGTTAGAGTAGATGCCCAACTAGCCAACTTGTGGCGTGTGGGTTTTCATTGACTCTTGTACAAACGATCTTTATATATGATATTCGCATTCTTTTATATGGCATTCTTTACTTTCATTATGTGTGTAATGATTTACAATTGTGTTGAGTAAAGACCTAGAATACACTAAAGCGTATGTTAGATGTGATAGTGGGTATGACGGCTATCATGAAACACATCTAATAGTCGCTGTGTATTCTAAACATGTTCCTAGTCGATTGGGCCGTCAAAATGAGGATAAGGCCGCCCGAGTTCGAGACTAGTATCTACGATGCGAAGTACCATGTTTCATTGGTAGGGAACATTGTGATGTTCTGAGCATGCAGATATCCTAGTCGATCGTCAAAATGAGGATAAGGCCGCCCGAGTTCGAGACTAGTATCTGCGATGCGAAGTACCATGTTTCATTGGTAGGGAACAGAACAATGTT
>KV018131.1:218437-243531 GCA_001598015.1 Dorcoceras hygrometricum
GTTCGGGGCTGTCCCGGGCAGCCCGTGAAGTTTTTCGGGCCGGTATGCGATGTCGGGCTCGGTTTTGATCGATTTTGAAATTTTAAGTTTTTGGGCCTAAAATTGTTTTAAACCCAATTTGATACAATTAAAATTAGTAAAATGTGATTTTAATTATGAAATGTGATTTTGTAATAAAATATGATTTTGTTGATTAAAATTGTTTTATCTGCAAAATACGATTTTATTATAAAATACGATTTCGTAATTAGAATATGATTTTACGATAAATAATTAGATTATTTAATTATGCATGTTAATTAGATTAATTGCATGATTGGGGTGATCGAGAGTCGTGCCCAATGTGTTAGGTGTATGCAATAGGTTTTATTTGATTTCGGTTTTTATATATTTGATTATCATTTAAAGTGGGCCTGTTTGTGGCCCGTTCCCGCCCCTTGATAAATGTATCCCTTATTTGTCATAGTAAATTTTAAATGTAAATTACTAGAGTTAGTGGGAGGACATCCGAAGACGGTGGAGATGACGATCAAGATATTGAAGACCGAAGATCTGTAAAACCGGAAAGCATTGTAATAGGATTGCATTGCATATTGCATTACCCCTAGGATTGGACCCATGTCCGTGGCTGGCAACCACGCACCGCATAGCTCTCGCGATCGATCATCCCAATGTTTACTTTATATATGTTGATATATAGATTAATTGAATCCGCATGTTTGCATGTTTTAAATTAGATTTAAATATGCATGAGACCAAAATATTTTCAAAATAAAATCCCTCGTTTTAAATCTGATTTAAAACTTATATCAAGATAAAACTTTATTCGATAAACTAAAGGGTATTTAAAATTGTTTAAATTAACCCTACCTTCCATCAACAATGGGTGTACGTCGATGCTACCCGTATACATAGCCCGGCTCATATTTTTGAGGGGTTCATGTATGCCGGAAAGCTGTCCACGTCATTGACAATTGTTGTGAGTCGGTCGGAACTCCCTTTAACGTTGGCTCATATTATTGGGGACATTAAGGGGACCGTCCTTCACGACTCAACATTGATGGGTCGGTCTTGACACGTGATAGTAAACGGCGTCATATTATTGGGCCCTTACTGGACGTGAGGTAAATACATGGAGGTTGCACCGGCTGCAATCGGAAATTACCTTTCAGGGGTCATGGATGGCTGATATTATTCGGGTCCATGGTCGCTTGATTGGGCTCCGTGTACCCACTAAAGAAACCTGTTTTCTCGATTTCATTAGAGGGTGGTGAAATCGTTAAAATAGTGGGAGGGTAATTCATAAAACTAAATGACCATGTTTTATGTCTTAGCGATTATTAATGTATAGTTAGTAACGTATGTCCGTTTCCTCTCAGTAATACTGCATATAAAATGGATTCGATGAAAAATCCGCTCGCTTCTATACTGGATAGCAACAAGTTCACCGGTCTGAACTACCAAGACTGGCTCCGCAACCTCAATCTTGTATTGGCCTCGGAGAAACTTCTCTATGCGATAGAGAAGACTGCTCCGAAGTTTGCCCCTGCCGATATCAGCCCTGAGGAGCTGGTAACGCTTAAACAATGGTGGGACGACGAGGTTAAAGCTCGATGCTATGTGATGGCATCGATGTCCAATGAAATGCAACGGCGTTTTGAGAAGACGAAGTATGCTGCTGACATACTTCATCATCTCAAAGAGCTGTACGGGGAGAACTCTCGACATTGAGGTTCACGGCGTTCAAGGAGCTGATGACGAGCCGCATGCGCGATGGGACTTCGGTCCGCGAGCATGGGAACCAATGGTCGTTGATCTGATCGGGATATATGGATTGAAAGGACCGTACAGTACGCTAACCACGACCGACTGGTTCTTGCAGGCACTATCAGTGATACCTAGGGGATCATGGGGCGATGTTGCTAGACGCTTTACCATGATCCGTTGGGTAGGTCCGGAATTGTGATTCCGGAGCCACAATGGTTGTGGGCCCACGGCTAGCTGTATCCCTGAACCATTGAGGGTCACACAAGTACTGGATTCGGAACTCCCACACGGATACTCAGCTCAATGTGTTGAGCACGAGAAGAGGATTTCGGGAAGTATGACTTCCTAAAAGTCAACAGGGGTCAAACCGGGTTTGACTCTGTTGAGGGGCAAAACGGTCATTTTGCTATTTGGGGATAGATGATCTGAAAAATTGTTTTTCACATCATAACATTCAGTTTTGGAAACTGAGTCGATCGGTCCGATCTGATCGGCGATCGGAGTTACGATGAAGTCGCAGCGATTGATATCGTCATTTGGACCCGGGCCCGTTGGAACCGCCCAAGTCCACCTTAAGTCTATTTAATGTTGATTATTGGACTTAATGAAAAAGAGAGACCTCATTAACTCTACACTAAACCTAACCCTAGCGTGAGCCGCCGCCTCCCTTCTCCTCTCTCGCCGCCGCCGCCGCCGTGCGCCGCCGCCGCCGCCGCCCAACTTCGCCGGAATTTTGTTCCGGCCTAGTTTTTCGAGGAGAATCCGATCGTGCTGATCTCGTCAGGACTTCTAGTGCAGTCTGACGAAGGAGTCTCGGATCTGGTCGTGGACTGGATTGGCGTATCTACCGCAATCAACCGAGAAGCGCCGGGTTCTTGAAACGCCGGTTGGAGCCAGGCACAAGTGCCAGCGAGGTAACACGCCTGAAACACCCTATGTATGTTGATACATGTAGAATTGTTCCTCGTATTGATCGCCTCCCGGTACTCTAATTTTTGTTCTTCCGCTGCCTGACCGGGGGGCGGATCCGGATCCCCAACAGTGGTATCAGAGCCATGGTTGCCCGGATATGATCATACGAGATTGCCATAATTGTCCTCTCTCGCCGCCGCCGCCGCCGTGCGCCGCCGCCGCCGCCGCCCAACTTCGCCGGAATTTTGTTCCGGCCTAGTTTTTCGAGGAGAATCCGATCGTGCTGATCTCGTCAGGACTTCTAGTGCAGTCTGATGAAGGAGTCTCGGATCTGGTCGTGGACCGGATTGGCGTATCTACCGCAATCAACCGAGAAGCGCCGGGTTCTTGAAACGCCGGTTGGAGCCAGGCACAAGTGCCAGCGAGGTAACACGCCTGAAACACCCTATGTATGTTGATACATGTAGAATTGTTCCTCGTATTGATCGCCTCCCGGTACTCTAAATTTTTGTTCTTCCGCTGCCTGACCGGGGGGCGGATCCGGATCCCCAACACCCTTGGCCGAAGCATGCAAGAACCGATCAAAACATGTTAGAAACAAATATGAGACATGCGTGGATCTAAAACATTAAACATAGATCAATGAAATTCACATACAATCCATGCATTTAGAAATTAAAAAACAGTTAAATATAGCTTAATTGTGAGAAAAAGGATAGATATTACATGCCTTTCATGGAGAAGAAGAAGATCTGCGAGTTACCGATGTGTAGGACGCGAGATCAGGACAAGACCACCTTGGATCACCAAAAATGAAGAAATCGATGGGGTGATGGATGAGAGGAGGGGGACGGCTCAATGAGGGAGGGAAGAGGCTAGGGCTACACCAAATTAAGTTTTGAAAGAATGAGTGGTGACAAAAATAACCCTCCATGTGTTTAATTAAGAAAATAAAATGAGTTTTACCATCCTAACCCTCCATTAAATCTGTTGAATAAAACTTTAAACATGGCTTTAAAATCTATAAATTTCGTAATAAAAGGCCTCCCGAAATTTAAAATACAATAAAGTTCATTAAAATAGCCCGTATAGGCGAAAAGGGTTCCCCTAAAAACTTATCATAAAAACACCATTTTTCGGAAATTGATGCTTAAAAACAATAAATTTATTCTTAAAAATATAAGGGCTTAAAAATCTCTAATAATTTTCATTTCGGTCGTCCCTAGTCTCGTCTACGCGTCCAGAACTCAAACAGACTAAAAACATACATGCATGTAATGCTATATTAAAACCATAAATAAATCACATAAAATAGCATATAATTTTCTAAAATACTTTTTCCCTTAGTTATGCACTCATTTTTACGTATTTAGGATTTCTAGGCGTTACATTATACCAGCCAATCGCTGGTTCTCACTCAGCATCTCCTCGGACCTGCTTTTCAGTTCTTCATTCTCAGTTACAAGCTTACTTAGAGTAGCTTGCATATTGCTTGAGCTAACCAGCTCCACGTTCGTTGCACATCTCTCTCTTTCGGCTTTAACTTTCTCAAATGATTGAGAAAGCTTTTAATATTCTAGGACCATTTCATTTAGTGCAGTAACAAGGTCCTCACGTGTGAATTCAGGACTAGAAAAATCAAATACCTCCTCAGTGTCATCGACCATAAGACACTGTACTTCATCTTCATTTTCGCTTGATGAGGAGGTTCCAGAGCTGGATTCCTCTGAATCCGAATCAGCCCATGCACTCTTGTTTTCCTCTGCAACCATTGCTTTTTTGGTTATCCCCTTTCTATTGAGCTTCTTCTCCTTCTTGTCTTTGCTTGTGCTTCGATCTGGTCGCTTCTTTACATCTCTCCTTGGCTTCCTGCAATCAGCCATGAAGTGACCAGGCCTGCCACAGTTACAGAATTTATCATCAGAAGGAGTGTTAAAATTCTTTTTAGGAGAATCAAAAAAGGAGGGTTTAGGATTATTCTTTCGCATAAATTTCCTGAATTTTCTTATGAACAAGGACATAACATCCTTGCTCATCTCTTCTGCCGATCTGCTGCTTATAGAACATTGACTCTATTCTAGGATTGTAGCAGCAAGAGATCTGGTTGGTTGTGAAGTAGATGGCTCAGACTCTGCTCTCGTTTCCAGTTCGAACTCGTAAGCCTTTAGATTGGCAAACAGTCATGCATCTCCATCTTGTTAAGTCCTTCGAACTCCCGCATGGCCATTGTTTTCACATCCCACTCCTTGGGAAGTGCTCGCATCACTTTCAAGGCCAGATCCCTGTTGCTGTATGATTTGTTCAGTCTTGCCAGCTCAATCACCAAAGAGCTGAACCGTTCATCAAACTCGGCCATGGTATCCTCGGTCTTCATCTTGATAAGTTCAAATTTTTGCAAGGCCACAGTCAACTTGTTTTCTTTGTTTCTTCATTTCCCTCGCATATCTGGGTCAGATTTTCCTAGATTTCTTTCGCAGTTGTGCAAGTCTGGATTTTGCTAAACATGTTGTTGTCTAGCATCTTGTACGGTATGTCCTTAGCGACATGTTGTGCAAGTCTGGATTTTGCTAAACATGTTGTTGTCTAGCATCTTGTACGGTATGTCCTTAGCGACATTTTCTAGATTTGCTTTCTTTTTTTCCTCAGAGGTCCATTACAGTCTAGGTTTCTCGATCCACTGAGGTGCACCGGCAGTTATCGCCACAACAGTATTAATTTCAATTAATTGCATCGATCCATTGGTGATCACGAACCACATGTCGTCGTCTTGTGCTGCTAGGTGCGCTTGCATCCGAATCTTCCAGACGTCGTATTCCTCCTTGGAAAGCATAGGAATCTTATTATGAGAAATCGACATATTTAATGAGTATAAATGAAAAACTGTTCAAGCACTGAGAAGCCTCGCTCTGATACCACTTGTTAGGATCGAATACAAGTTCTGGAGTTCAGAGGAGAACGGGGGGGGGGGTGAATGAACTCCTTTGTTAATTTTTATTTGAAAATTTGTTTAAAAAATTTTATAGCTCGACGCAAACCTTCAGTCGAGTTACCAGCTAGGAGGGTTCTCAGTGATTGCTGTTGTTGTCAGGCCTCGTGCTCACACCAGAGACAAAACACGCAAAAACATGCGGAAGCTACTAAAAATGGGTAAAATTTTTTTTCTTTTGGCCTGAGAGAAAGATAACATAATTTAAAATAGTGCAATACTCAAAATATATCCCAGTTTAAACCAACAAAGGGCTACAAGCCACAGAAATACATTACAGCATAAAACATACATCAAGTACCTGACAACAACCACAACTGAATACAACAGAGCACAGGGCATTCCCTGGCTAAGTACTGATACATATATATATACTATACTAACTGGGACACTCTAACCACCTCCTGTGGCACCTCCAGCCGGACCAACTCCATGACCAACTGAGTAACCTGGGAACCCTGAACAAACAACTGGCAAACAAAACAAACCAAGCCCCAGAGGGACATTGGGGTCAAACCCCAGTACGGAGAGCAACTATAAATCAGCAATGAACAGCAAAGATAAAATGCAGATGCTATGCATGAAGAACGGGACAATAACCGAAGGCTACAACCGAAGAAGGGAGCCAAGGAGCATCAAGCACAGCTCAACAGAATGCGCAACGAATAGTGGCCACTGGTGTGTGTACAAGCATACGGGAATTATTCGCTCGTCTTTACACCACACCCGAATACCAGATGCATCAAACAGCTCAACATGTCGTTGCCCAACTCCTGAACTGTGGTAGTTAACCACTCGGCGCATGAGGGCTAACAGATCCCAGCAGGGAGATGAGAGTGCGGTATTGCCGCTCGCCCTCACATCCTGGTAAGAAAACAGAGCAACAACAACAAGGCATGGCTGCAACAGCTGAATGGAATATGCGTGTTTGCAACAGCTAATAAAACAGATAGCCTAAAACATATGCAACATCAATCATACACGGCAATTCACACAACAGCAACCTCACAATTTATCCAAGCTATAACCACGCTGAATTACAAGCTCCAAATCCGCACCTCGATATTCTGTGCAACAATTAGCACACACGGGTCCCGAGAAATCTGGTCTGAAACCTGCTAAACAACACGCATAACTCTCAGGGACGCTAACATAGAATCACACGGTTGGGAGCTACAACTCAAACCAGCAATTATCCTACATATCTAACTCAACAAGAAGCTTAAACAAACGCTCGAGGTAAGACCTTAACAACAATTCGAAGTTCTACCTGCACACACGAACACACTGCCGAAGATAGCAACTTCGCGATCCTACTTCCAGCCTACCACACCTTCCAAAAGTGGTATCAATCGAAAGAGCAACTCTCAAGGAGTGCAGCGCCACCGGTCTTGCTCAAAACAGAGACGGGAAACGACGGGAATCGTCGGAGAAAAGCTACGGTGAACAGTGCTTAGGGTTCACGATAGGGAATGATAATCGGGGAAAATATTCTAAGTATGGGATCTCATGCCAAATCGAAGACCAAGTCTTCTAATAAATACACTACTCAATCAGTAGATAGAAACAGGAACAGATTCCACCTACAAAATCAGTTGTCATCACTGTTATCTCAACCAGCAGTTGAATCTTTCAAACAACGCTAAGGCTAAATGGCGTCGCACCAACTTAACCAAACGACGTCGCAGAGGGACACATCACTTCGCTACCAACAGCTGATCAACAAACCAGCATCTGAATAAACAACGCACCAAATCTCTCAACAGCTGATGTCTATCATAACCAATAGCTGGTACAAAGCGCTCCACTCAAAACGCTGTCGTTCCAACTTATCAAAATGACATAGTTTCGCTACCCGCTACAAAACATGCTAACGAAACCAACAGCTGGTTACTGTTCACAAAAAGTCGTCGTTTCAGAGTCCCTTAGCGCTCTCTGCTGATCATCGCAACTAAATACCAACAGCTGATCACTCGCAACAGCTGGATACGCGCTAATACACCAACGACTGAAATCCACGTCAGCATTGTTGCTTCTTCCTACCAAAACGCAACAACTGAAATCTAACGAAGCACTGCTGCTCCAACTGATTCCTACTATTACTGCTGATATCTTTCCAACTGTTGATTCCAATACTTAGGCAAATTCGATGGCTACGCCAAGTACATCGACCAACAGCTGATTGCATAAACACAGGTCTCACATCTCTCCCCCACTAAAACACGATTTCGTCCTCGAAATCAACAAGTCCAGGAACAACTCAACTGAACACAAGATTCAAGATAACTGAGCAAACAACAAACAACAACTAGGGAAAATAACAACAAAAAACTAACGACTACTGGAAAATCTGATATAACATCTATTCAAACAGATGCGGCCACTCACGCTGCATCTTCTCTTCCAGCTCCCAGGTAGCTTCTTCCCTACCATGTTTGCTCCATTGCACCATTACCAAAGGAATGGTTTTATTCCTCAACTGTTTCTCTTTTCTATCTAGGATCTGCAAGGGATACTCAACGTAACTCAACGTCTGATCTAGCTCAACCTCGTTAGTTCTCAGCACATGAGACGGATCTGGCTCGTACTTCCTCAATATGGAAACATGAAAGACATCATGTAAAGAAGATAAATCTGGTGGCAACAACAGCCGATACGCCAAAGGGCCAATCCTCTCAACAATTTCATACGGTCCAACATAACGAGGGGCTAACTTTCCCTTCTGTCCAAAGCGCATAACACTTCTGAAAGGAGAAACTTTAAGGAACACCTGATCACCAACCTGAAACTCTAGAGGTCGACACCTCTTATTCGCATAACTGGCTTGATGATCCTGGGCAGCTTTCATCCGCTGTAGAATCAGATCCACATGATCCTTCATCTGCTGCACAAAATCTGGGGAAGACAGCTGCTTCTCCCCCACTTCTTCCCAACATACAGGCGATCTGCACTTTCTGCCATACAAAGCCTCGAACGGCGCCATACCAATCGTCACTTGATAGCTGTTATTGTAGGAAAACTCAACTAAAGACAACGCGTCTTGCTAGCTACCACCAAAATCCATTACAACCGCACTCAACATATCCTCCAACGTCTGGATAGTTCTCTCAGATTGACCATTTGTTTGGGGGTGATATGCTGTACTCATAGCCAATATGGTACCCAAAGATGCTTGCAAACTCTTCCAAAACCTGGAAGTAAACCTTGTATCTCGGTCTGAAACGATCGAAACAGGCACACCGTGCAATCTAACCACAAAATCAACGTACAGTTTCGCCATTTTCTTCAACGAAAACGTCATACCATAGGGAATAAAATGTGCAGACTTCGACAATATATCGATTACAACCCAAATCGCATTGAAACCTCTGCTGGAACGAGGCAAATGCAAAACAAAATCTATCGCTATGTGCTCCCAATTCCATTGGGGCACTTCCAAACTCTGCAACAGACCACCGGGTCTCATCCTCTCAGCCTTAACCTGCTGACAGTTCAAGCAACGAGCAACAAATCCACCAACACCGCTCTTCAAACCAGCCCACCAGAAGTGCGGATTCAACGCATGGTACATCTTCCGTGCATCAGGATGGACACTATGTCTACTACAATGCACTTCTCTAAGTATCTCCTCCCGAAGATCTATCAAATTGGGCACAACCAACCGACCACGGAAACGCAAACAACTATCAGACGAAACAGAATAGTCCTCACATTGACCAGCCCTTACCTTCAACTTCAACTCGTGGATGGAAGGATCTGTCCTTTGAGCGGCTCTAATGCTCGAAATGATCTGTGGCTCAACTTGGAAAGAAGAAACCACAACATAATCCTCAGCCGGGTAAAACCTCCAACCCGTAGTGCTAAGATGCTCACAATCCTTAGAAATATACAACGACGCAAGCATCTTTTCCGGAGCCTTCCTGCTCAATGCATCAGCAACTACGTTCTCTTTCCCAGGCTGGTAGTTGATCTCGCAATCAAAATCCTTCAGCAGCTCCATCCACCTATGCTGTCTAATATTCAAGTCAGGCTGTGAAAACAGATACTGTGAGACCTGAAATTAATAAAAGATTAATTCAAAGAGTTCATAGATCAGTTCGTGATAGTGTTCATTGACGACATCTTGGTATATTCTATGACTCCTTTGGAGCATAAGGAGCACCTGAGAATTTTCCTTCAGACGTTGAGAGACCAGCAGCTGTATGCTAAATTCTCCAAGTGCGAGTTTTGGCTGGATCGTGTCGTATTCTTGGGTCATGTTATTTCAGCCGAGGGGATTTTTGTGGATCCCAGTAAGGTTGATGCTGTTTTGAACTGGGAGCGTTCTAGGAATCTGTCGAAGATTCACAGTTTCTTGGGTCTGGCTGGCTATTATCGTCGTTTCGTTGAAGGATTTTCTAGCATAGCAAAGCCGATGACTCAATTGACTCAGAAGGACAAGCGGTTTGTGTGGAATGAGCAATGCGAGCATGCTTTTCAATTGCTCAAGGAGAAACTGACTATTGCACCTGTGTTGGCTCTACCGTCCGGATCAGGTGGTTTCGTTGTTTGTTCTGACGCTTCGCTCAATGGATTGGGCTGTGTTTTGATGCAGAATGGTCGAGTCATTGCGTATGTCTCGTGGCAGCTGAAACCGCATGAGACTCGTTATCCGGTCCATGATTTTGAGCTTGCAGCCGTGGTTTTTGCATTGAATATCTGGCGTCATTACCTGTATGGCAAGAAATTTGTGGTGTACTCGGACCACAAAAGTTTGCAGTATTTGTTTTTGCAGCCTGATTTGAACATGAGACAGCGTAGGTGGATGGAGCTGCTGAAGGACTTTGATTGCGAGATCAAGTATCAGCCTGGGAAATCGAACGTAGTGGCCGATGCTTTAAGCAGGAAGGCTAGTGAGATGCTTGCTTCGCTGTATATTTCTAAGGACCAGGAGCATCTTAACACTACTGGTTGGAGATTCTACCCGTCTGAGGATTGTGTTGTGGTTTATTCTTTCCAAGTGGAGCCATAGATTGTTTCGACTATTCGAGAAGCTCAAAGGACTGATCCTTCCATCCACGAGTTGAAGTTAATGGTCAGGGCTGGAGAACTTGAGGACTATTCTGTGAGACCTGGAATTGTATTAAGATTAATTTTGCTGTTATTAATCGGTTTTCAGAGATTTCTGGAAGTTTTTGTACTTTTGAGTAGAGATCTGGTTGTGAGATCTGGTTTTGTTGTGGAAGCTGGTCGGTGGTGAAATCCAGTCGCAACGTTTAATTGGTAGGGCGAGATTTCGATACGCCGTCGTTTCTATGAAGTCTGGTAGCGTGTTTTGTATCCATCCGTTGCATTTGTGTGTTTGTATCCAATGACAAAACGTCAGCGTTTATTTAAGTTGGAGCGATTCTGCTTTGGTTGTTGCGTTTGGTACTAGCTGCAAGGAGTTTGTTGCGTCTGGTTGAGTAGTCGAGAGAAGACGTCAACGCCCGTCAACGCTCCTGTAGCTTGCGTCTGGTTGTTTCGCGCGAGAGTTAGCGTCTGGATGACGTAGGAGGTGTGAAGTCATTTTTACTAGCGCTAAGGAATCCAGACGTTGGGATTATGCGACACCGTTTTATTAAGTTGGAACGCAGCGTTTTGATGCAACGTCTGGTACCAGTTTTTGGGTGTTAGGCGATCCAGCTTTTGGATTTGAGAACCAATCGTTGGGTTGTTATGCGTTGTCTGGTTTTTTCGGTGGACTTTTTAACCAGCTTTCACGCGTGTATTTAAGGAAGACTTGGTCTTTGATTTGAGATACCAGATCCCATACTTAGCGAAATATTCTCTCGATTGTCGACCTCTGTTCTTCGAACCCTAGTACTGTTCACCGTAGCTTTTCTCCGGCAATTCACGTCGTTTTCGGCCACCGCTTAGCACGTTTGAGGTAGCGTTGGACTCCTCTCGAGAAACTCTTCCTTTCTATACCATTCTTGGAGGCTATCGTTGGCGGGAGCGAGATCGCGAAGTTGCTGTCTTCGGCCGTGTGTTGTGTCGTTGAGGTAGAACTTTGAATTGTTGTTGAGATCTTAGTATTATCCTTTGTTTTAGCTTCCTAATAGTGGTATTGTTGGATTTGATCGCTGGTGGAGTGAATGACTCCCAGCCGTGAGTTTCTATAATTGGCCGTGACCTTCTTTGTTGAGCCTGAGATCTGTTGTGTGTATTTAGCAGGTTGCAATCTAGATCTCTCGGGCCTGTTTTGTAGTAATTGTTTCATAGAAAGTATAAGGTACAGATTTGAGCTTAATGTAGCTTGGAATTGGCGTGAGATATTATGTGAAGCTGCTGGGATGTTTCGATGAACATGGCTGTGCATTGCTTGCTGAGCATTTGTGTTTATGCTAGCTGTTTTATTGATGTGCATACACGCATTGTTCATGCATTGTTTCAGATCCCTCTTGTATTGTATCTTGCAGCTTTGTATCTTGTATATTGCTGTTGTTTCTTACCAGGATGCGAGGGCGAGCGGCAATACCGCACTCTCATCTCCCTGCTGGGATTGTTAGCCACCATGCGCCAAGTGGTTAACTACCACAGTTCATGGACGAGGCAATGGCAGGTTGAGTTGTTTGATGCATCTGGTATTCGGGTGTAGTGTCAAGGCTAGTGGCTCATTACCACACTTTGAACACACCCCGTGGCCACTGATTCGTTGCAGATCTTCTGGAGTTATATTTGAGTTCCTTGGCACCCTTGTTGGTTGTAGCCTTCAGTTGTTATCCGGTGTCTCATGCATAGCATCTGCATTTTATCTTATGTTTTTCCTTAGCTATTTCAGTTGCTCTCCGTACTGGGGTTTGACCCTATGTCCCTCTGGGGCTTGGTTGTTTTCATTGTTTGTGTTGTTTTCAGGAAACCCAGGTTTAACAGCTGGTCATGGTTTTAACCCAGCTGGTGGTGCCCTAGGAGGTGGTTAGAGTATCCCAGTTGCATATAGCATATTTATATGTATCAGTTGAGTTAGCCAAGAGATTCCCTATGCTTTGTTGTTGTATCCAGTGATTGGAGTCTGATACTTGTGGTTGTATGATATACTGTATTGTTATGGCTTATAGTCATTTGTTGTTTTAGTTGTTTCTTTAAACTGGGATATATTTTGAGTATCGCACTATTTTAAATTATATTTTTTTAAACTGTCAGGCCAAAAGCGAAAATTTTACCCGCTTTTTGATAGTTTCCGCTTGTGTTGTATGATTTTACTCTGTTTTGAGCACGAGGCCTGACATTTTTGGTATCAGAGCTTAAGCTGGGATAAGCTCAATTTCTTTGATCACACTTGAGTCTAGGCACAGTGTCGTGTGTTGCATGTGCTTGATCTATGTGATTATGTGCTGCATATTTGTGTTATGTGCTATCTATGCTGTATCTGTTCTGTTTTGCTTGATCCTGTTGAGTGTTTTCGTAGATGCCACCTAGACGTCGTGGTAGAGGTAGGGGGCAGTTTGAGGAATCAGCAGGACAGAATGAGGATAGGCGTAGTGCTCGCAGTCGTACTCGTGTTAGCGACGAGGAGGAAGTTGAGGTCGCGGCACCTCCTGTGGAGAGGATGGATGTCATGATAGCGAGGTTTCAGCGGATGAACCCTCCAGCCTTTAATGGTGACGAGTCCAGTGAGGATGCAGACTCGTGGCTCCGGAATATTATTGGTCTTTTCGATCGGGTTCAGTATGATGATGATCTTCGACTGAGTTTAGTGACCCTCTTGCTCAGGAAGGCGATGGAGCGCTGGTGGCGAGGCGCTTCGAGTACCTTGTTGGAGACCGGTGTTGGCATCTCTTGGGGCAGTTTTTGCGAGACCTTCCGGCAGGAGTATGTGCCCGAGTCCTATGTGAACGTCCGGGAGCGGGAGTTCGACCATCTGGAGCAGGGCTCCATGACTGTTAGGGATTATGCTCGGCAGTTCTCTTCTTTGTTGGCGTACATTCCCCATGTTTCTGGCCGGGAGAGTGCCAAGCGAACTAGATTTCTTGAGGGCTTGAATGAAGATTTGTATCAGATGGTGTTGAACAGTAAGCCCAAGAGTTATGCTGAGGCCGTGGATGCTGCTATCGACATTGAGGAGGGCTTGCGCAGTCGTCGTGCTCGTAGGCAGCAGGTAGCGCAGGGTGGTCATCATGCTATTCAGGGAGCGCAGTCTTCACAGTCCTCCCAGTCAGCCTATCAGCCCCAACAGCAGCAGCAGCAGCCACAGGTGGCACAACAGTCTGGCCGTCAGAGGTTACGTCCCCGCGGTCAGCAGTTCAATAAGAAGTCGGGTTTTGGCTCTTCTGGTTCAGGCAGCTCGAGTAGCAGTGGTTCTCGGGCTGAGTTTTGTGGGTTTTTCGGTGGAAAGCATCCTTCTACTCAGTGTGTTGGTGTGCAGGGCTCCTGCAACCTGTGTGGTCAGTACGGGCATTTTGCCAGAGTGTGTCCGTCAGCTGGATCACAGCAGACCGCGGCCCAGCCTCAGGGTCGTGGAGGTCAGTCTAGGGGTCGTTCCCCTCAGTTTCAGCAGCCCTGGTTGGGTGAGACTCAGTTCAGGCCTTTTCAGCAGCCTGGACCTTCGCGTTTTGGGCAGTCGTCTCAGTCTTTCTTCTCTGGACCCCAACATGCTCAGGTTAACGCCATCACTAGGGAGCAGGCCAAGGAGACGTAGAGTCGGGTGATCGCAGGTACTTGCCTTGTTTTCGATTTTCCTGCGCGTGTGTTGTTTGACACCTGTGCATCGCATTCGTTTATTTCTGATTCGTTTGTTGTTGAGCATGGTTTGTGTACCATCCCTTTGCACGATGCTGTTTCTGTTTCTACCCCTGGTGGTGTGAGCCTGTTCTCCCAGGAGGTTTTGTTGGATGGCATGTTGCGGTTTGGTGAGCATGTGTTGGTGGCGAGCTTGATCCGTTTGATGTTGTGGGACTTCGATTGCATAGTTGGGATGGACGTGTTGTCCAAGTATAGGGCCTCCGTGGACTGCTTCCATGGGATTGTACGCTTTAGGCCTATGTCTGGCGAGAAGTGGGACTTCTACGGCCAGGATTCTCGATCGAAGATCCCGTTGGTCTCAGCGATGGAGATGTTCAGCTTGTTGTCCTTAGGGAATGCTGGTTTCTTGATCTACGCTTTGGATGCGTCTTCTCCTTCTCGTGTTTAGCTTAGCGACGTTCCTGTGGTGCGGCATTTTCCCGATGTATTTCCGGAGGAGATTCCTGGTTTTCCTTCGAAACGGGAGATAGACTTCAGCATAGAGCTGGTGCCTGGCACAGCTCCAATTTCTCGTGCCTCGTATCGTCTGGCGCCTGCGGAGTTGAGAAAGCTCAAGGTGCAGTTAGATGATTTTTTGGAGAAAGGTTTTATCCGACCTAGTATGTCGCCGTGGGGAGCGTCCATCTTGTTTGTGAAGAAGAAGGATGGCTCAATGCGGATGTGCATTGATTTTTGCCAGCTGAACAAAGCTACTGTCAAGAACAAGTACCTGTTGCCGAGAATCGATGATCTGTTTGATCAATTGCAAGGTTCTGCGGTGTATTCAAAGATTGATCTTCGTTTCGGCTACCATCAGCTGAGAGTGAGAGATCTGGATGTCGCGAAGACTGCGTTTCGTATGAGGTACGGACACTTTGAGTTTTTGGTGATGCCGTTTGGGTTGACTAACGCGCCTGCAGTCTTTACGGATCTGATGAACCGGGTTTTCAGAGAGTTCATAGACCAGTTTGTGATTGTTTTCATTGACGACATCTTGATTTATTCTAAGACTCCGAGGGAGCACAAGGAGCACTTGGGAATTGTCCTTCAGAGGTTGAGAGAACAGCAGTTTTATGCTAAGTTCTCCAAGTGCGAGTTTTGGTTGGATCGCGTTGTATTTCTGGGTCATGTTATTTCAGCCGAGGGGATTTCTGTGGATCCCAGTAAGGTTGATGCTGTTCTGAACTGGGAGCGTCCCAGAAATGTGTCCGAGATTTGCAGTTTCTTGGGTCTGGCTGGCTATTACCGTCGTTTCATTGAGGGATTCTCTAGTATAGCAAAGCCGATGACTCAATTGACCCAGAAGGAAAAAGCGGTTTGTGTGGTCTGAGCAGTGCGAGAATGCCTTTCAACTGCTTAAGGAGAAGCTGACTACTGCACCTGTGTTGGCTCTGCCGTCTGGATCGGGTGGATTTGTTGTTTGTTCTGACGCTTCTCTTAATGGATTGGGTTGTGTGTTGATGCAAAATGGTCGAGTAATTGCGTATGCCTCGCGGCAGTTGAAACCGCACGAGACTCGTTACCCAGTCCATGATTTGGAGTTAGCAGCGGTGGTTTTTGCGCTGAAGATCTGGCGTCATTACCTGTATGGCGAGCAATTTGTGGTGTACTTGGACCACAAGAGTTTGCAGTATTTGTTTTCGCAGCCTGACTTGAACATGAGACAACGTCGTTGGATGGAGCTGCTAAAGGACTTTGATTGTGAGATCAAGTACCAGCCTGGAGATTCTACCCGGCAGAGGATTGCGTTGTGGTTTCTTCTTTCCAAGTGGAGCTGCAGATTGTTTCGACCATTCGAGCAGCTCAAAGGACTGATCCTTCCATCCACGAGTTGAAGTTAAAGGTCAGGGCTGGCGAACTTGTGGATTATTCTGTTTCGTCCGATGGGTGTTTGAGGTTTCGTGGCAGGGTGGTTGTGCCTAACCTCATTGATTTGAAGGAGGAGATCCTTCGGGAAGCGCACTGCATCAGACATAGTGTTCATCCTGGTGCACGGAAGAAGTACCATGCTTTGAAGCTGCACTTTTGGTGGGCTGGCCTTAAGAGCGATGTTGCTGGTTTTGTCGCTCGTTGTTTGAACTGTCACATGGTAAAGGCCAAAAGGATGAGATCCGATGGTTTGTTGCAGAGTTTGGAAGTGCCCCAATGGAATTGGGAGCACATAGCTATGGATTTCGTGATGCATCTGCCTCGTACCAGCAGAGGATGCGATGCTATTAGGGTGGTTATAGACCGATTGTCGAAGTCTGCACATTTTTTCCCTATGGGATGACCTTCTCGTTGAAGAAGATGGCGAAGCTGTACGTTAATTTTGTTGTTAGACTGCACGGTGTGCCTGTTTCGATCGTTTCCGACCGAGATCCGAGGTTTACTTCCAGGTTTTGGAAGAGTTTGCAAACAGCTTTGGGTACCAGATTGGTGATGAGCACCGCATATCAACCCCAGACATATGGCCAATCTGAGAGAACTATACAGACGTTGGAGGATATGTTGCGAGCTGTTGTGTTGGATTTCGAAGGTAGCTGGCAAGACGCGTTGTCTTTGGTAGAGTTTTCCTACAATAACAGCTATCAAGTAACGATTGTCATGGCGCCGTTTGAGGCTTTGTATGGTAGAAAGTGCAGATCGCCGGTATGTTGGGAAGAAGTGGGGGAGAAGCAGCTATCTGCCCCTGACTTTGTGCAGCAAATGAAAGATCATGTAGATCTTATTCGACAGCGGATGAAAGTTTCCCAGGATCGCCAAGCCAGTTATGCGAACAAGAGGCGTCGACCTCTCTAGTTTCAGGTTGGTGATCAAGTTTTTCTCAAAGTTTCTCCGTTTCGTAGTGTTATGCGCTTTGGACGCAAGGGAAAATTAGCCCCTCATTACGTCGGACCGTATGAGATTGTTGAGAGGATTGGCCCTTTAGCGTATCGACTGTTGTTGCCGCCATAGTTTTCTTCTCTACATGACGTCTTTCATGTTTCCATGTTGAGGAAGTATGAGCCAGATCCGTCTCATGTGCTTAGGACTGACGAGGTTGAGTTAGACCAGACGTTGAGTTATCAAGAATATCCCTTGCAGATCCTTGGCAGAAAAGAGAAACAGTTGAGGAATAAGACCATTCCGTTGGTGATGGTGCAATGGAGCAAACATGGCAGGGAAGAAGCTACTTGGGAGCTGGAAGAAAGATGCAGCGCGAGTGGCCGCATCTGTTTGAGTAGCTGTTGAGAAAAATTTCCAGTAGTTTGTAGCTTTTTGTTGTATTTCTTCCCTAGTTGTGGTTAATTGTTTGCTCAGTTATCTTGAACTCTTGGCTTGTGTTAAGCGAAGTTCTGTTTTGGCTTGCTGTTGTTGAGTTGTATTTCCAGATTGCTGTTCGATTTCGAGGACGAAATCCTTTTTAGTGTTCCAGTAGTTTGTAGCTTTTTGTTGTATTTCTTCCCTAGTTGTGGTTAATTGTTTGCTCAGTTATCTTGAACTCTTGGCTTGTGTTAAGCGAAGTTCTGTTTTGGCTTGCTGTTGTTGAGTTGTATTTCCAGATTGCTGTTCGATTTCGAGGACGAAATCCTTTTTAGTGGGGGAGAAATGTGAGACCTGGAATTGTATTAAGATTAATTTGGCTGAAATTAATCGGTTTTTAGAGATTTCTAGAAGTTTTCGTATTTTTGAGTAGAGATCTGGTTGTGAGATCTGGTTTTGTTGTGGAAGATGGTCGGTGGTCAAATCCAGTCGCAACGTTTAATTGGTAGCACGAGATTTCGATACGCCGTCGTTTCTATGAAGTCTGGTAGCGTGTTTTGTATCCAGCCGTTGCATTTGTGTGTTTGTATCTAATGGCAAAACGTCATCGTTTAGTTAAGTTGGAGCGACGCCGTTTTGGTTGTTGCGTCTGGTACCAGCTTCGAGGAGTTTGTTGCGTCTGGTTGAGCAGTCGAGAGCAGACGTCAACGCCCGTCAACGCTCCTGTAGCTTGCGTCTGGTTGTTTCGCGCGAGAGTTAGCGTCTGGATGACGTAGGAGGTGCGACGTCGTTTTGACTAGCTCTAAGGAATCCAGACGTTGGGATTATGCGACGCCGTTTTATTAAATTGGAACACAGCGTTTTGATGCAACGTATGGTACCAGTTTTTGGTTGTTAGGAAATCCAGCTTTTGGATTTGAGAACCAGTCGTTGGGTTGTTATGCGTTGTCTGGTTTTCTCGATGGACTTTTTAACCATCTTTCACGCGTGTATTTAAGGAAGACTTGGTCTTCGATTTGAGATACCAGATCCCATACTTAGCGAAATATTCTCTCCATTGTCGACGTCTGTTCTTCGAACCCTAGTACTGTTCACCGTAGCTTTTCTCCGACAATTCCCATCGTTTTCGGCCATCTCTTAGCACGTTTGAGGTAGCGTTGGACTCCTCTCGAGAAACTATTCCTTTCTATACCATTCTTGGAGGCTGTCGTTGGCGAGAGCGAGATCGTGAAGTTGCTGTCTTCGGTCGTGTGTTGTGCCGTTGAGGTAGAACTTCGAATTGTTGTTGAGATCTTAGTATTAGCCTTTGTTTTAGCTTCCTAATAGTGGTATTGTTGGATTTGATCGCTGGTGCAGTGAATGACTCCCAGTCGTGAGTTTCTATAATTGGCCGTGACTTCTGTGTTGAGCCTGAGATCTGTTGTGTGTATTTAGCAGGTTGCAATCCAGATCTCTCGGGTCTGTTTTGTAGTAATTGTTGCACAGAAAGTATAAGGTACGGATTTGAGCTTAATGTAGCTTGGAATTGGCGTGAGATATTATGTGAAGCTGCTGGGATGTTTCGGTGAACATGGATGTGTATTGCTTACTGAGCATTTGTGTTTATGCTAGCTGTTTTATTGATGTGCATACACGCATCGTTCACGCATTGTTTCAGATCCCTCGTGTATTGTATTTTGCAGCTTCGTATCTTGTATATTGCTGTTGTGTCTTACCAGGATGCGAGGGCGAGAGGCAATACCGCACTCTCATCTCCCTGCTGGGATCTGTTAGCCACCATGCGCCGAGTGGTTAACTACCACAGTTCATGGGCGAGGCAACAACAGGTTGAGTTGTTTGATGCATTTGGTATTCGGGTGTAGTGTCAAGGCGAGTGGCTCATTACCACACTTTGAACACACCCCGTGGCCACTGATTCGTTGCAGATCTTGTGGAGCTATGTTTGAGTTCCTTGGCTCCCTTGTTGGTTGTAGCCTTCAGCTGTTATCCGGTGTCTCATGCATAGCATCTGCATTTTATCTTATTCTTTTCCTTAGCTATTTCAGTTGCTCTTCGTACTGGGGTTTGACCCCATGTCCCTTTGGGGCTTGGTTGTTTTATTTTTTTGTGTTGTTTTCAGGAAACCCAGGTTTAACAGCTGGCAGATCCCTCGTGTATTGTATCTTGCAGCTTCGTATCTTGTATATTGCTGTTGTTTCTTACCAGGATGCGAGGGCGAGCGGCAATACCGCACTCTCATCTCCCTGCTGGGATTGTTAGCCACCATGCACCGAGTGGTTAACTACCACAGTTCATGGCCGAGGCAACGGCAGGTTGAGTTGTTTGATGCATCTGGTATTCGGGTGTAGTGTCAAGGCGAGTGGTTCATTACCACACTTTGAACACACCCCGCGGCCACTGATTCGTTGCAGATATTCTGGAGCTATGTTTGAGTTCCTTGGCACCCTTGTTGGTTGTAGCCTTCAGCTGTTATCCGGTGTCTCATGCATAGCATCTGCATTTTATCTTATTCTTTTCCTTAGCTATTTCAGTTGCTCTTCGTACTGGGGTTTGACCCCATGTCCCTTTGGGGCTTGGTTGTTTTATTTTTTTGTGTTGTTTTCAGGAAACCCAGGTTTAACAGCTGGTCGTGATTTTAACCCAGCTGGTGGTGCCCCAGGATGTGGTTAGAGTATCCCAGTTGCGTATAGCATATTTATATGTATTAGTTGAGTTAGCCAGGGGATGCCCTGTGCTTTGTTGTTGTATCCAGTGATTGGAGTCTGATACTTGTGGTTGTATGCTATACTGTATTGTTATGGCTTATAGCCATTTGTTGTTTTAGTTGTTTCTTTAAACTGGGATATATTTTGAGTATCGAAAATTATATTGTTTTAAACCGTCAGGCCAAAAGCGAAAATTTACTCGCTTTTTGATAGCTTCCGCTTGTCTTGTATGATTTTACTCTGTTTTGAGCACGAGTCCTGACATATTCCGTTTCTTCTGATGGTTGATTGAGGTTTCGTGGCAGGCTGGTTGTGCCTAACCTCATTGATTTGAAGGAGGATATCCTTCGGGAAGAGCACTGCAGTAGACACAGTGTTCATCCTGGTTCACGGAAGATGTACCATGCGTTGAAGCCGCACTTTTGGTGGGCTGGCCTGAAGAGCGACGTTGCTGGTTTTGTCGCTCGTTGTTTGAACTGCCAGATGGTTAAGGCCGAAAGGATGAGACCTGGTGGTCTGTTGCAGAGTTTGGAAGTGCCCCAATGGAATTGGGAGCACATAGAGATGGATTTCGTGACGCATCTGCCTCGTACCAGCAGAGGATGCGTTGCTATTTGGGTGGTTATCGACCGACTGTCGAAGTCTGCACATTTTATTCCCTACGGTATGACTTTCTCGTTGAAGAAAATGGCGAAACTGTACGTGGATTTTGTGGTTAGATTGCACGGTGTGCCTGTTTAGATCGTTTCCGGCCGAGATCCAAGGTTTACTTCCAGGTTTTGGAAGAGTGTGCAAGCAGCTCTAGGTACCAGATTGGCTATGAGTACCGCATATCATCCCCACACAGATGTCCAATCTGAGAGAACTATCCATACGTTGGAGGATATGTTACGAGCTGTTGTAATGGATTTTGATGGTAGCTGGCAAGACGCGTTGGCTTTGGTGGAATTTTCCTACAATAACAGCTATCAAGTGACGATTGGCATGGTGCCGTTTGAGGCTTTGTATGGCAGGAAGTGCAGATAGCCAGTATGTTGGGAAGAAGTGGGGGAGAAGCAGCTATCTTCCCCAGACTTTGTGCAGCAAATGAAAGATCATGTGGATCTAATTAGACAGCAGATGAAAGCTGCCCAGTATCGTCAAGCCAGTTATGCAAATAAGAGGCGTCGACCTCTAGAGTTTCAGGTTGGTGATCAGGTATTCCTTAAAGTTTCTCCGTTTCGCAGCGTTATGCGCTTTGGACACAAGGAAAAGTTAGACCCTCGTTACGTCGAACCGTATGAAATTGTTGAGAGGATTGGCTCTTTAGCGTATCGGCTGTTGTTGCCTCCGGAATTATCTTCTCTACATGATGTCTTTCATGTTTCCATGTTGAGGAAGTACGAGCCAGATCCGTCTCATGTGCTTAGAACTGAAGAGGTTGAGTTAGATCAGACGTTGAGCTATCTGGAATATCCCTTGAGAATCCTTGATAGAAAAGAGAAACAATTGAGGAATAAGACCATTCCGTTGGTGATGGTGCAATGGAGCAAGCATTGCAGGGAAGAAGCTACTTGGGAATTGGAAGAAAAGATGCAGCGCGAGTGGCCGCATCTGTTTGAGTAGCTGTTGTACTAAATTCACAGTAGTTGTAGTTGTTGGTTTTATTTCTTCCTAGTTGTTTTTAGTTGCTTGCTCAGTTATCTTGAACTCTTAGCCTTGTGTTGGGAGATTCTCTGTTTTGGCTTTCTGTTGCTGTGTTGTATTTCCAAGAATTGTTGTTTGATTTCGAGGACGAAATCCTTTTTAGTGGGGGAGAAATGTGAGACATGAAATTAATAAAAGATTAATTGTTGGATTAATCGGTTTTTAAGGATTTCTGGATGTTCAGATTCCAATTTGAAGGTTTCGGTTGCATTTTTGGGTTAGATTTCACATTTATAACAATTCTGGAAGTTTTCGTATTTTTGAGTTTTTGGAGGAGAAATCTGATTTTGTGGTGAAGCTGATCGATTTGGTGAAATTTGGTAGCAGCGTGTATTTGGTAACGCGAGAGATCAATACGCCGTCGTTTAGGTGAAGTCTATTAGCGTTTTATAATTTCAGATGTTGCCTTGTTGTGTTTTGCGTTGATTATAAAACGACAGCGTTTATATTAGTTGGTGCGACACCGTTTCAGTTAGTTGAAATGCAGCGTTTGGGTATCAGCAGCGAGGGATCTGTTCGCATGTGTGTCACCTGGTTGTATCGCTGAGAGCATACGTCAACGCGGGTCAGCGTTCCTGTAGCGCGAGGTGGATACGTTGCCGTTTTGGAGTGGAGCGTTTGGACCAACTGTTGGTTTTCGTTGGACATCAGCTGTCGCAAGATTTCACGCGGTTTTTGATCAGCCGTTGGGTTAGTGACCAGCCATTGGTTTGTGGAACAGTGCAACAGCTGAAATTTGTCGGTGGATTTAATTCACCAGCTGTTGGTTTATCCAGCTGCTGATTTGGGAACATCTTTAGTGTCGACTGGTTTTGTTGGTAGAATCGGCTCTTGCTGCGTCAGCTTGTGTGAAGTGTATATATATATTATAAGACTTGGTCTTTGACTCGATTATCAGATTCCATACTTAGCGATATTTTCTACCGATTGTTATCTTTCGTCGCGAACCCTAGAACACTGTTCACCGTGAGTTTCTCCGACGAATTTCCGTCGTTTCCGACCACCTTTTTGGACATTCGAGGTAGCTTTGGACTCCTCTTGAGAAGCTCTTTCATTCTATACCACTCTTGGGAGCTGTTGTTAGCTGGAAGTAAGATCGCGAAGTGATTCCTTCGGCCGTGTGTTTGCTGTGTAGGTAGCCCTTCGATTTAGAGATAAGATCTTACCTTAGATCTTTGTTATTGAGCTTCCTGTTGAGTTGTTGAGTAGGATGATAGCTGGGAGTGTGTAACTCCCAGCCGTGAGTTCTGTGCCTGTGTCCCGTGAGATTTATGTTTTGTGCGTTGTGTGTTTAGCAGGTTTCAACCAGAATTCTCGGGCCTGTAATTGTGGTAATCGTTGCACAGTATTAAGGTACGGATCTTGAGCTTGAAATCCAGCTTGGATTAGCGTGGGATTTAATGTGAGAGCTGGTTTGCATCTCTGGTTGGGATTACCGTGAATATTGTTGTGTATTGCTTGCTGTGCATTTTTCTTATGCTAGCTACTTGCTGTTATGTGCATACACGCATTTATTCACTTGCATTTGGGATCTCTTGCTTTGTATCTTGTTGTATTGTGCTGTTGTTTCTACCAGGATGCGAGGGCGAGCGGCGATACCGCACTCTCATCTCCCTGCTGGGATTGTTAGCCCTCATGCGCCGAGTGGTTAACTACCACAGTTCATGAGTTGTGCAACGGCATGTTGAGTTGTTTGATGCATCTGGTATTCGGGTGTGGTGTCAAGGCGAGTGGCTCATGACCACACTTTGAACACACCCCGTGGCCACTGTTCGTTGCAGATCTTGTGGAGCTATGTTTGAGTTCCTTGTCTCCCTTTTTGGTTGTAGCCTTCAGCTGTTATCCGGTGTCTCATGCATAGCATCTGCATTTTATCTTATGCTTTTCTTTAGCTGTTTCAGTTGCTCTCCGTACTGGGGTTTGACCCCATGTCCCTATGGGGCTTGGTTTGTTTTCCTTGCCTGTTTTGTTGTTCAGGTTCTGCAGCTGGTCGTGGTTTTTACCCGGCTGGAGGTGTCCCAGGTGGTGGTTAGAGTATCCCAGTAGCGTATAGCATATATATGTATCAGTACAGTTAGTCAGGGGATGTCCTATGCTCTTGTTGTATGTTGTTGTACTCAGTTGTGGTTGGTATTTGATACATGTTTATGCTGTACCGTTTGTTGTGGTGGTTTTGTTAAACTGGGATATCTATTTTGAGTATTGTCGTATTTTAAATTATATTGTTTTAAACCGTCAGGCCAAAAGCAAAAAAAAATTTTACCCGCTTTTTAGTAGCTTCCGCACGTGTTTGTATGTTTTGTCTCTGATGTGAGCACGAGGCCTGACCGATACTGCAAACTCTTGTGGTCCGAGTACACCACGAACTACTCGCCATACAGATAGTGGCGCCAAATCTTCAACGCAAAGACCACAGCCGCTAGCTCCAGATCACGAACTGGGTATCGAGTCTCGTGCTGTTTGAACTGCCGCGAAGCATACGCAATGACTCGACCATGCTGCATCGACACACAGCCCAATCCATTGAGCTAAGCATCGGTACACACGACGAAGCCACCTGATCCAGACGGCAAAGCCAACACAGGCACAATAGTCAACTTCTCCTTGAGCAATTGAAAAGCATTCTCGCATTGCTCAGTCCAAACGAACCGCTTGTCTTTCTGAGTCAACTGAGTCATCGGCCTAGCTATACTAGAGAAACGCTCTATAAAACGACGGTAATATCCAACCAGACCCAAGAAAATATGAACCTCAGACACATTCCTAGGATGCTCCCAGTTCAGAACAGCATCTACCTTACTGGGATCCACAGAAATGCCATCCACTGAAATCACATGACCCAAAAACACGACGCGATCCAACCAAAACTCGCACTTAGAGAATTTAGCATACAGCTGCGAGTCCATCAACGTCTGAAGAACAACTCTCAAATGCTCCTTGTGCTCCAAAGGAGTCTTCGAATACACCAAGATGATGTCGATGAACACTATCACAAACTGATCTATAAACTCGCGGAAGACTCGGTTCATCAAATCCATGAAGACTGCAGGAGCATTGGTCAATCCGAAAGG
>KV018131.1:245961-265853 GCA_001598015.1 Dorcoceras hygrometricum
CCACGAATCCGCATCCTCGCTAGACTCGTCACCGTTGAAAATCTGGGGACTCATCCTTTGGAACCTAGCCATCACAATCTCCATGCTCTCCACACGGGTTGTCAAGTTGTCAACTTCATCCTCCACTCGCCTACCGCGACCACGGTAAGGGAAACTATGCTGATCCTCGTTCTAACGTCCAGACTCGTCCTGAAACTGCCCTGTACCTCTACCCCTATGTCTAGGCGGCATCTCTCTGCGAAGGCACTAAACAGGATAAGATAACACAGAAAAAGTACAGCATAGATAGCACATATCACAACAATATGCAACACATAAATCACATAGTCAAGCACAAACAAAACACAACGTTGTGCCTAGACTCAAGTGTGATCAAAGAAATCGAGCTTATCCCATCTTAAGCTCTGATACAAAAATGTTAGGCCTCGTGCTCACATCAGAGACAAAACACGCAAAAGCATGCGGAAGCTACTAAAAACGGGTAAACTTTTTTTTGCTTTTGGCTTGACAGAAAGATAACATAATTTAAAATAGTGCAATACTCAAAATATATCCCAGTTTAAACCAACAAAGGGCTAAAAGCCACAAAAATACAGTACAACATAAAACATGCATCAAGTACCTGACAACAACCACAACTGAATACAACAGTGCACAGGGCATCCCCTGTCTAAGTACTGATACATATATATATATATATACTATACTAACTAGGACACTCTAACCACCTCATGGGGCACCTCCAGTCGGACCAACTGCATGACCAGCTGAGTAACATGGGACCCCTGAACAAACAACAGGCAAACAAAACAAACCAAGCCCCAGAGGGACATTGGGGTCAAACCCCAGTACGGAGAGCAACTATAAATCAGCAATGAACAGCAAAGATAAAATGCAGATGCAATGCATGAAGAACGGGACAACAACCAAAGGCTACAACCGAAGAAGGGAGCCAAGGAGCATCAAGCACAGCTCAACAGAATCTGCAACACTGGTGTGTGTACAAGCATAAGGGAATTACCCGCTCGTCTTTACACAACACCCGAATACCAGATGCATCAAACAGCTCAACCTGTCGTTGCCCAACTCATGAACTGTGGTAGTTAACCACTCGGCACATGAGGGCTAACAGATCCCAGCAGGGAGATGAGAGTGCGGTATTGCCGCTCGCCCTTGCATCCTGGTCAGAAAACAAAGCAACAAGAACAAGGCATGGCTGCAACAGCTGAATGGAATATGCGTGTATGCAACAGCTAATAAAACAAATAGCCTAAAACATATGCAACATCAATCATACACAGCATCACACAACAGCAACCTCACAATTTATCCAAGCCATAACCACGCTGAATTACAAGCTCCAAATCCGTACCTCGATATTCTGTGCAACAATTACCACACACGGGGTCCCAAAAAATCTGATCTGAAACCTGCTAAACAACACGCATAATTCTCAGGGACGCTAACACAGAATCACACGGCTGGGAGCTACAACTCAAACCAGCAATTATCCTACATATCTAACTCAACAGGAAGCTTAAACAAACGCTCGAGGTAAGACCTTAACAACAATTCGAAGTTCTACCTGCACACACGAACACACTGTCGAAGATAGCAACTTCGCGATCCTACTTCCAGTCTACCACAACTTCCAAAAGTGGTATCAATCGAAAGAGCAACTCTCAAGGAGTGCAGCGCCACCGGTCTTGCTCAAAACAGAGACGGGAAACGACGGGAATCATCAAAAGCTACGGTGAACAATCTTAGGGTTCGCAACAGAGAACGATAATCGGGGAAAACATTCGGTTCACAGTTTGAGTTGAACCGAATGTTCACAATTTGAGTTGAACCGAATGTACATATTTTGAGTTGAACAGAATGTTCACTATTTTATTCAACTCAAACTCTATCCCTACATCTATAAATATTGCAATGAGGAGACACTTTCAGAAGAGAGAAAGGAAAACCCACTTGATTATTGAATCATAACTCTGCTCTCCCCTCCCATCTACTCTCGGCCTCCTCCCATCGCTGTCGCGTGCCGTTGGACCCCGTTCCGACCGTCTTGGAGAGGAGATTCCGTTCGTGACAATTTGGAAACCGGTCGTGGACCGGATTAGGCAAACAATAGGAGATTCAACCGTTGAAGTGCTATTGTCGTGTAAAATCGGAATAGTCGGAGCCGGGCATGAAGTCACCAAATTTAAATATTTTTAAACATCCTATGCATGTTTAGCTTTTGTTTTATTCACATATGAGCGTTCCCGGGTACAAAAATTTTTATAACTTCCGCTGCTCCCCAGGAGCGAGATCCCGATCCCCCGCTGTTCCAACAGAAACTGTACTTTATATTATGATTTAACTATTTTTTGTGGTAGGCATGACCGCGTCACTAGAGATGGCAGCAGCAGCAGGAGATTCTATTGACAGAGTTGACTGATTGATTTGGTAAGTTCCGTTTGTGTTCATATTTAATTTGAGTTAATTCACAAAATTATTATATGTGGGAGATTGGCTTTCTCTATGCTTCCTCCGGTGCGTGAGGTGACATGGGTGGCATCGCTAATGGTGGCAAGGTGGCGAAAGGTGGTACGATTGGTTCTTTTGTATCCGATGTGGTAGGAGGAGACTGGAGCGACATAGTTGACACCTAAAGCTAGTAAGTCTTGTTTTTCATTATCTATTAACATTTGACCTCATATTTTGTAAAACGTATAATAATGTAATTGATGTTTGGTAGTAGAAGGAGCTCAAGTTGAGGAGGACCAGCACGAGGGATCAACGATACTTGACCAAGACCTTGCTGCATTTGTTGCTCCTACTCTAGAGAAGAGGATGAAGATCATCATTCAAATGTCGTTGGCAAGAATAAGCTGGAGATTAAATATTTGGGTGCTGGTGAAAACAAATGTGGATTCATCACGTCATACCAAAGGGGTTGGTTCCTTGAGATGGCCACTCCGGGGGACTTGGCTTTACACTGATGTAAGTGTATTTGGTGACATTTATGGTCTATTACTTTTGTCTTAGCATAAATTAAAAATTTTCCTTTAAAAAAATTTTAGCACGTCGATGAATGCTTGCGGAGCCTCCTCGAGATGCATAAGGCATATGTTTACATATTTCGTGTAGATGTTGCGCTGATGACTTCTAATTTGTACCAGCAGCTTTCGTCTGCAATCAAAGAAGGTGGTCATAACAATGTAGAGGGTTTGCTGATGTGTACGAGGGGGGTAGTTATTTGATTGACCAACAAAACCCTGGGATAAGACATTTTTATTTTGGTGTCTTATTGCTGGGTTCTTATGAAGATTTTTCATGTGGAGTTATTTGATTGGCCAACACCACCATGTGATAAGACATCTTTTATTTTGGTGCCTTATTGCTGGGAGTTATTTGATTGCTTCATTAGCCACTGGGTTCTTATGAAGATTGTTCCAAAATCAAAGAAACTGATGGTTTTGGATTCATGACGTGGATTCAGAAGGCCATCAAGTCACTAACTCTCATGGTGCCGCATATTTTGATTGTAATAGCTGTTCAGACTGATGCGGTCACACATTGGAACATTGTTATGCCAACCGAGTTCCCCAAGCAATCTCTTAGGTATAAATTGTTTAACTTTTTTTTATCTATGTTTGTAGTTTAATATTTTTCGTAATGTGTGAATGTTTTGTTGAAGTTGTGAGTGTGGAGTTTATTTCATAGAAGTTGTAGCCTTTACATTAGACGGACGGAATGTGTATACTCTGAACGATGCTTTGGTTGTAGGTTTTAGGAAATTATGTGGTCCCAGACATGGATGTCGGATTGACATTTTTTTTATTAATGAGTTGTTTTGCTCATAATGAAAAATGTGATTGTTTTTACACCTTATTGAGTTTCTGTAGGTTTGTATAAAAATAGATCGAGATTGTGTTTGTGGTGTTTCTATTGTACTGTATGAAACTTGGTCGAGATTCTATTGTGTGGTATGAAACTGGGTCGAGATTGTGTTGTGTGGTATGAAACTTGGTCAAGATTGTGTTGTGTGGTATGAAACTCGGCGAGATTGTGGGTCGAGTGTGTTGGTCGAGTTTATGGTGTTGTCTAATTATGATTAGTAGTTTGATATTTACTTATTCAATTTATTTATAGTATTTCTGATATTTAATCATTTAATTCACTTAATTTACACTACATTTATGATAATCAACATGTATATTACAACTCATATTTACGTTTATAAAACTTATAACAACATATGTTAGGATAAAATTTATAGTTTTGCTGATAACAAAAATAAGAAAAGAATTGAACTTATCTATGAATTTCGAGTAATCTATCTCAAGGACATCAGAGGTGCTGACAACAGTTATCAGTTTATATTTTGGAGATGTTATCGGGTTGTTCAGATTCGGGTTTGGAAGAGTTGAGTTATCGGTTCAATTATTCGGGTTATCGGGCCAAATACCTACTGTTGAAAGTGCATTAAGAGTGATTGTATCTGCCAACAGACTTCGTTATTGAATCAGTGTCAGGCCTCGTGCTCACAACAGATAAACACATGCGGAAGCTATCAAAAAGGGGGTAAAATTTTCGCTTTTAGGCCCGACGGTTAGAAACATATAATTTAAAATACGACAATACGTAAAATAAGTTTACAAATTCAAAACATCCAACAACAAAGCATACATAGGTACCACATGTATAAAACTCCCCTACGGGTACAACAACAAAGCGCAGGGCATCCCCCTGGCCAGCTGATACATATATATATATGCTATATGCTAATGGGACACACTAGCCACCTCCTGGGGCACCACCAGCTGGGTTAAACCCAAGACCAGCTGTAGAACCCGGGTTTCCTGAAAACAACACAACAAAGAAACAAACCAAGCCCCGGAGGGACATGGGGTCAAACCCCAGTACGGAGAGCAACTATAAATCAGCAATAAGCAGCAAGAATAAAATGCAGATGCTATGCATGAGATGCTGGACAACAACCCAAAGACTCCAACCGGAAAGGAAGTCTAAGCACAGCTCGACTGAATCTGCAACAAATGGTGGCCACTGGGCGTGTTCCAAGTGTGGTAGCTAGCCACTCGCCAGGACACAACACCTGAATAGCAGATGCATCCAACAACTCGGCCTGCTGTTGCCCAACCTATGAACTGTGGTAGTTAGCCACTCGGCGCATAGGGGCTAACATAACCCAGCAGGGAGATGAGAGTGCGGTATTGCCGCTCGCCCTCGCAACCTGGTAAGAAACAGAACAAGAACGACGCAACGATGGCAATGAAACTGGAATGAGATGCAAATACGTGTATACACATGCTGGACAATAACAAGCATATCAACATATGCACGACAACATTACCAACAACATGTACACAACACATAACACACGGCCATCTCATAGATCGACAGCCTCAACAGGCAAATAATCACATAACACGCAAAGCCATCTCACAATTCATCCAAGCCATCACCTTGCTGAAATTTACAAGCTCAACCCGTACCTTAATTTCCTCAAAGAACAAAGCAACTCCCTGCCTGCACAAATCTGCCCAAAACACAATACACAGATTTTAGGGAAAACAGCCAAACTCACGGCCAATTTCTCAAGAGCTCACGGCTGGAAATTCAGAGGCACAAACTAGCCTTCATTCCTACCCAATCAACTTAACAGGAAACTTAAAACAAGTTCTAGAACAAAATCTTAAGCTAGATCGAAAGCTACCTGTACTTCGAAAAGCACGAACACAAACAGCAACTTCGTGCTTTCGCTCCAGCCAATGACAGCCTCTAAAATGGGTACGAGGTGAAAGAGCTTTCCAAGAGGAGTCCAACGCTACCTCAAACGTGAAAAACGGTGGCCGGAATCAACGGGGATCTACCGGAGAAGCTCACGGTAAATAGTGACAAGGGTTGAAGAAACAGTGAACGAAGTCGAGAGAATTATTTTCTAAGTATGGGATTTGGTGAAAAGAAACGAAGCCAACGCTTCTATTTATAGGCGCAAGAGTTCTGCTAATATTCCACCGACCAAAACCCATACTAGTCGCGCGCCCACAACGGAAGAAAGCTACTTACGCAAGCAAATCTGCTATACAACGCAACGGGAGAAAAATGCACACGTCATTAAATCTGGTCGCACGCTGAGATCGGGAAAAACACATAACAACTACGCACGGCACCAAAAACGTGGACAGGTCTTCTTACGTCAGCCACACAAAGACAACACACGTTGCTGACGTCATGAAATCTACCAACAAATTTCACCCACAAAACTCAACCCAGCAATGCTTACGCCATCCACGCTAAGCAACCACGCAAAGCTGACGTCATCAAATCTGCCAACAGATTCACCGAAAGATCTCTCAACAGCAATGCTTACGTCAGCCAAACGACAACAACACACGCTGCTGACGTCATGAAATCTGCCACCAGGTTTCACCCGAAATTCAAAAATCTCGAAATTTCCAGAATTGGCCCAAATGTGATTCTCGACCCGAAAATGCAACCCAACATTCAAAATGAACTCTAAAACTCGATTAATTCAACAATTAATCCTTAATCAACATTTCCGGTCTCACAATCAGTGATAGTTGCTGTCAACAGAAAGATTCGCACATTGGTAGTCAGATACGTCGCAATATGATTAACAGATAACTAATAGTTGCTGTCATCAGATACCGTAACAGTATCACTCATGGTTTCTGACAACAGATAGTGTTCGTGTTTTGATAACCATGCCAATATGTCTAACAGATAACAACGAAGGTTGCTGTCAACAGATATGTTCATATTATGGTTATCAGAAACTGTGACGTCATTCTTAACAGATAGTATATTCAACAGATATCGCTACAGTACATTTAACAGATATGATGACGTCAGTTTATCTGAGATTGCAAGTGTTCAGATATTTCAATGTATTCAGAAAGGACAATTATATATACTCTATCAGCGATGGTTTATCTATTGTCTTTAGAGAGAAAGATCTACTCAATAGAAAGTATTCAGCACAAACAATGAATTGATTCAAACTCGATCGAATACTCAAATTGGAAAAGATAGATGGCCATAACAGAATCGTACAATTGCCTGGAATAAGAAGACAAGATCAGTACTATTTTGGGTAAATAGTAAAACTTACAGAGGACATTTTACGGTGATTGCACAAATATGGAAACCGACAATCTGGTTCTGACGATGTGCAACTTACCATTTGGTGGAGCAGGACATACGGTTACAGATTATCAGAATTTCAAAAGGGATTTTATTTCCTTAGCCAAATAAAATGACCGTTGAGCGAAGAGTATAAATATCAGAAGTTGAATTGAAGAAGAACCCCTTCGCTATTGTTACGTACCGTCACTCTGCCAATTTTACGAGCGCATTGCAATTTGAAGCTATTCTCAAAAAGCTCACAACTCGAAGAACATTCAATCAAGCATTCACAGATTTACCTTCGAGTCATTCTCTGGTTCAATATTTTGAATCGTGTTTCGTTGTTTAGAAACCAGAGAATTTACAGTCTCATAGATTTGTATTTCACTGTCATATTTATTGAGTCCTGGAACGAACTGACTTTGTGAAGCAGTTCGAAAAACATCTTTACGTTACCTGTTTTCAGCAGCTGCGTCTGCACTTTGTATTTGGTGTTGCTAGGAGTTCACCTGGAGCAAGGCTCGGTGATCGGGTGTTTTTAGAAGGCCTGCACGCATCAAATCTTCTAGTGGAACCTTCCTGAAAAGGAATACGGGGAGACGTAGGATATTTTTATCCGAACTTCCACAAACAAACTCTGTCTCCTAACTTTTACATTACGCATTTACTTACTTGTTACACTGTTCACTGATTAATCGGTTTCTTTCCGCGCATTTTTGTTAACCGAGAAATCAGCCTTTAAAATTGAGATACCATAAGTCTGGTAACTCGGACTTAAGTTAAGCGGTGCTTGTAAAAATAGTTTTAAACGGTTTCGAAAATTTAAAATACCAAGGAGTTCATTCAACCCCCCCTTCTGAACTCCTAGGCCTGTTTTCGTGCCATATTGATCCTATCAATTGCTATCATAGCCTGCGCATCTCAGTTATTGAACAGTTGTTATTTGTGTGTTATTATATCTCAATATGTCTAATTCTCACAACAAAATTCCTATGTTTTCCAAGGAAGATTACGATGACTGGATGATACGCATGCAGGCGCATTTGGCCGCTCAAGATGATGAAATGTGGGCGGTTATCACTAAAGGGCCGCTGAAAATATTGAAGCCAAATTTAGCTTTTGCTATATCAAATGGAGAGCCTCAATTCCTTGAAAAGAGCAGACATGAGTACACCAGTGAGGACAAGAAGAAAGCCAACTTGGATAATGTGGCCAGGGATATCCTCTACAAGACGCTGGACAAGGACAAAAACATGTTCAGCAAAATCAAAACCTCCGCCGCAGCCAAAGATATTTGGGAAAGGCTGACCCAAATATGTGAAGGAAGCGACGAGACAAAAGAGAACAAGTTGACAGTCGCTCAGCAGAAGTATGAATCCATCAAGATGAAGGATGGAGAGACGATGACTGAGTTTGATTAAAGGTTCAGCGCTGTGGTAATAGAGCTGACCAGTCTTGGAAAAGAGTACAGTAATCATGAGCTGGCGTTGAAGGTCATGAGAGCTTTGCCCAGGGAGTGGGACGTAAAGACAATGGCTATGAGGGAGTCCAAAGATTTGAACAAACTGGAGCTGCACGACTTGTTTGAAAATCTCAAAGCTTACGAGTTGAACTGGAGACAAGATCTGAATCTGGACCCTCAACATCACAGCCGACGAAAGAATTGGCAGCTGCAACTACTGAACAATGCTCTCCAAGCACAAGCAAGACAGCTGATCAACTCAGTGACGACGTCATGTACCTCTTCGTTAAGAATTTTGGGAAATACTTGAGAAGATCCTATAACCCTTCTGCTCTTTACAATAATCATAAAAATGATAAAGCTCTATCTGATATGAAATGTTTTAACTGTGAACGTCCAGGGTATTTTGCAGCTGAGTGCAACAGGCCCAAGAAGGATGATAGATACAGAAGAGATGATAAGGAGGATCGATACAAGAGAGATGACAAGACTGATGAAAGAGCTGTCGATAGATCCAAGGAGAGATAGTACTGGTGGCTGAGGAAAGCACCAAAAGCTGGGCAGACACCGATTCAGAGTCCTCTTCCAGCAGCTCCTCATCAAGCGATAGTGAACAGGAGGAGATTCACTGTCTCATGGCTGACCAAACATCAGATGACAAGGTATTTGACTTCTATAATGTTGAATTTACATGAGAAGACCTTGTCAGTGCACTTAATGACATGGTAAAAGAGTACAGGAAGCTTTCTCACACGTTCGAGGAAGTTAAAGCTGAAAACGTTGATTTGAAAAATAGTTCAGCTGAACCAAGTGTTGTTGAACTTGGTGAAGCTGACAGTTTGAAAATCGAGCTGAGTAAGCTGACAGCTGAGAATTAATTGTTGAGAGAAGAGTCTAGTGAGCTTAAAGCTGAAATTGAAAGACTAAATGAGCTTGTGAGCTCCTGGAACCAGTCTTCCCGTTCTCTCCATAAGCTGCAAGAAAGCCAAAAGCCAGCAAATGATAGAACTGGTTTGGGTTTCAATAGTAGTGAAAACAGCGAAGGAGAAACAAGTACTCAGTCACAGACGGTATATGACAAGTTCAACAAGATGAGCTTTGTCAAAGCTGACGTGAATATGACTGCTGTGAGTCGATGAAGTATGATGACCAGAACTCTTCACAGCTGAATCAGAAAGGAAAAGCTGGTATCGGCTATTCCAAACCTGAGAACTCCAAGCCAAGCTGGCTAAAGAACAAACTGGACAAAGAGAAAGCAAAAGCTGGTCAAAAGTCATTTGTTCCTAACCAGTCATGACGTAGTTCAACGAAGGTAAAATCTGGTTGGAAAAAGGTTCAGCCAAGGAGAGATCTAAGTGGTCAAAGTATGAAATCAAAACTCAACAGATCTCACTGTAATTATGCACAGACCCTCACGAACTCTAGTACTGAAAAAACTGTTAAGGTAATACGAGTATGGGTCCCGAAAGGGGTAATCCGATCTGGACCCAATTAAAATTGGGTACCAAAAGCTGGTTTCATGATTGCAGGATAACAGGTACGAACCAGCTGATGTATCAAACTTGTGGTACCTGGACAGCGGCTGTGCGAGGCACATGACAGGGAACCAAAAGCTGCTGACAGATGTCGTTCCACACAAAGGAGCAAAAATAGTCTTTGGTGATAACGCTCACGGTAATACTGTGGGTAAGGGTAAGCTTACCCATGGTAACATTTCTATTTCAGATATTTTAGTTGTTGATAATCTGCGCTATAATTTAATTAGCATTAGTCAGCTATGTGACAACGATTACATAGTTAACATTCAACAACACAAGTGCACAGTTCAGAACTCAAATGGTCTGACTGTATTGGTAGGTAAAAGATCGGGAATACCTACATTATCGATTGGTCAGAGCAGTTGAGGTCTGAACAGTTATGTCTTACAGCTAACTCTTCCAAGAGCTGGCTGTGGCATCAAATAATGAATCATCTGAACTTTAAAACACTTGCCAAGTTGAGTCAACATGATATTGTTTCTGGTATGCCAAAATAAATTTTTTTAAAGACAAGGTTTGTGCCGCTTGTCAGCTGGGTAAGCAAATAAAATATACTTTCAAAAATAAAGGCGCTAAACGTTCTTCCCGTAGCTTAGAGCTTTTACATATGGATCTCTTTGGTCCTATACCCGTAACTAGCTTAGGGGGAACGAACTACACCCTTGCTGTCGTTGATAATTTTACAAAATATACGTGGGTGTTACTTTTAAAATCAAATCTGATACCGCAGACCAGCTGATACATCTTTTAAAGCGTTTGCAAAATGACATATCTTGTTCAGTCAATCGAAATAAGAAGTGACCATGGTACTGAGTTTATAAATTCAAAATTAACTTCTTATTTGGAAGACTTAGGGATAAAGCATGAGCTTTCAGCAGCTACAAATCCTCAGCATAACGGGTTAGCTGAAAGGAGAAACCTCACTTTAAAAGAAGCTGCTAGATCTATGATTGCTTATTCTGGTGTTTCTCAAAAATTTTGGGCAGAAGCAGTTAACACAGCGTGTCACACTCAAAACAGATCTATGATTAATAGGATGCACGCCCCCATATGAGATCTGGCATGGCAAGAAACCTGATATATCTTATTTCAGGGTGTTTGGGTGCAGATGCTTTATTCATAACAATGGCAAAAAACACCTAACAGCTTTTGAACCAAAATCTGATGCAGGTATCTTCTTAGGTTATTCAGCTGTCAGCAAGGCTTATCGTGTGTTCAACATAAAAAATTTGACAGTTGAAGAATCTGCTCATGTTGTGTTCGATGAAACCAATTTTAGATAAAATTCAGCTGCAAGCCTACATGATTTGTGCACACGTCTGGAATCAACAAGCCATGAGGAATCTGATGATGACGTGCGACAAATACAATCAGCTGGAGAACAACCAGCAGTAGACACAACGCACAATACTGTTCAACAAGATCTGACAGTAGCTGGAGGAAAAACAATCAACGCACAATTGGAAGTTGCTTCCACAGATGCTGATCCAATAGATATTTCTCCATCAGATGTTGCGCAAACAGATTCCACAATTCATGAACCAACAGCTGATGGACAAAATGCAAATGCTTATTAGTTGGTATCAACACCAACAGCTGACGCATCAATCGCAAGTACATCATGTCAAGCTGTATCAAGACCAACAGTTGATCATCGAGCTGACACAAGCACGCATCTAGAACAGAAAGTACCACAACTGGAATCTGACGCACAATCCAACAACGAAAATCATCAATTGGTGTCAGAAGATCCAAATATTTCTAACCAGCCAGCGACACAGGGGGAACAAGCAGCAAATCCAATTGGACTTGATCTCCGGTGGAATAAAAATCATCCACCTGAGCAAGTCATAGGTAACATTAAATCTCCTGTTGGCACTCGAGGCCAGCTATCTCATGATCATTTTGATTCAGCATTCTCATATAGAACCTAAGCAGATAGAAGAAGCCTTAGCTGACCCCAGCTGAATAGATGCTATGTGTTAGGACCGAAAATCAGGAAATTTAATGTTAGCAAGCGCTACTGTCAAAAATTAAAAACTTTGCGCTGCTATTATGAGGTGCAATACCTCGGGTTCTTGAAAATTAAAAAGAGAGCACCGGAGAAAGATCTGGTATGAAATAAAATCATGCGGAAGACACCAGAACTGAATCCTATATTTTAAAACACTTAATGCAAACAGATTTCTGTAAACAGAAATCTGTTCGACTTACTGTGTGTGCCATGGTGTATGCGTGAGTGCTAAATGTAAAATGCATATGCGGAAAGCTTAAATAAATGGACCAGCTGTTTGTTTATGGAAGTTCGGACTTCAATGTCCTACATCTCCCCTTCTTCCTTCTTCAGGAAGGTTCCACTAGAAGATTTGATCTATACATCGTGTACAGACCCGATCCCGCAACCAGCAGCTGCGAGAACTCCTAGACTCTACCAGCCCTCGGCTGTTCACTCAATCACTTGTTTAACGCCTCTGTGACAAAGGCTACAGACACAGAGTTTAACGTCATCGTGCTTGGACGGGATCTGATTTGTATTGGGTTTGAGATTCATTCACTATACAATGAATGTGAATGAATATCTGTGTGTGTGAGATTTACAGTGTAAGCACAACTCTCGAATGAATAAATCTCACACACTAGGGAAAAGCTTCTACAAAAGCTAATTAAGACTCAGCAGTAGACACTCGTTATGCTCTCCTATCTAATGGCGGTCTACTGCTTCGTCTCTAGTTTTCTTCCCATTGTATTTTTGCATTTTCACAGAATCATCATCTTCTTCCTTCATCTTCTCCCTTTAAATAGCCTCTGTTCAAATTCAATTCGTTGGACACAAATTCTTCCCGTTTGAAATATGTTCTATAAAGTACCGACAGGGAGTTGTCCTTGTGTCCTTTATTTTGCAGGCTTTTTGTCGTCTTCAACATTAGAACTAAGCTCAGCAGTTGACATCCAGCTTTAGTGAATCGTCATAATATAATTCGTCAACTGTTTCGCTACTGGTTGTATCTTCAACTACTGCATCTGGTTATTTCCTTTAGCTTCTTTGCGTCTGGATTCTCTGCGTCTGGTTGTAACTATCAGCGTCTGGTTTGCAACTCTTTACTACGTCTGCTTTTCCTGTGTCTGGATTTCCTGTCGACTGGATATGCATAACACTGTAGCCTGCGACTGGGTACACTGTAGCTTGCGACTGGTACATCGTAGCTTGCGACTGGGTACACTGTAGCTTGCGACTGGTACATCGTAGCTTGCGAATGGTACATCAGCTTGCGACTGGATTAACAAACTACTGTAGCTACCTGCTGGTTATTACCATCGCAAAATCCATCGACTGAACCTTAGCGTGAAGGCAAAACGCTGTCGTATCCATTTATCCAAACGACATCATTTTGCTATCGCTAACTTCAAGTACCATCGACTGGTTCTACTGTAGCTCACTGCTGATTGTGATGACGTCACTGCTGACGTCATCATCGTTGATTCCAGATAGTTGTCTGCTGATATTGCTGACGCCATCTTTGCTGCTCATATCTTCCTCCAGTAGATAAGTTGACGTCATCAATGCTGATACCAGCTCTTCTTAATATCGACGTATGATTCATTGCGCAACAGCTGCTTTTTGTTCTTCACAACTGGTTCCAGACTTCTACTGTTCATCTTCTTCTTCGAACATTTCTCTAACAAACTTCATCAACAATAACTCTTCGCACGATATCTGTTGACAGCAACTTTAACATGGATCTTCTTCTTCTACTGAGAACGCTTCATCAGATATCTCCTATTCACAACTGTTAACAGATTTCTCTTAAATTCAATTTTCTCTCTTCTGCTCTTTGATGTTCTTAACACTTCTGACCAAAACTCTCTTATAAAACCTGCTGTTATCTGCACACTACGTAGAGTTGTTAGAAACACAGTAATAAGTTTTGTGTTATTCAAAATTCAATCTGGATCTGTTGACACAGATCCATCAATCTCTCCCTTTTTGATTTACACAAAACTTTTAAATAACAAATGCATGATCTAACAATTCTATCCCTTTTTGTGGGAATCAAAAAGAGGTCGAAAGCTGGTCTTCCCGAAATTTAAATCAAAGCTCTCCCTACACTGTCACAACAAAAACAACGTGACAGCAGGAATTTTTATTTTGAAAATCGAAACAGATTTTGGGAAGAACCGTGTGTATGAACGATATGACTTGAAAGAGCTTAAAGTGTGCTTCCGCCGATTGCCGCCACTTTCCGCCGTTGTTCTGAGTGATATTGGTGGCGACGAATTCCTTGTGACTTCCTCTTTCGATTTCTACCCTTTGGAGGCGGTAGATTGGCCTTGGAGAGGATCGCGAAGTAGCAGTGTTGCTCGATTTTCCTTGCCCAGTGGAACCCGAGAATTCCCCCAGCTCTTTTGAGCTTTTGGGTGAGTATCCTTTGCTGTTTTAAGTATTACTTCAGCTGTTGATACCTACGTAGATGTATAGAACTAGAGATTAGTTCTGACCGTAGGTACTAAGCGGATTCGACTTAGTGTTGAACTGATTTATGCGATGCTTTAGCAGATTTCAGCTTCTAGGAATCTTATGCCGTGGTTGAGGAAACCCGGAGAGATCTGTTGCCTAGGATGTGTAGTTTTCGTGCCCTGTCCTAAATCTGTTGAGGTAGAAATCAGCCGTTGAAGGTACGAATTGAGCGACCTTTGCAGCTTTGAGCTTGGACATGGCTATATTTCGCATTGTGAAATCTGCCTGCACTGATGGATGCATTTACATGAAATAGACTGATGATTTATATGATTTTATGTTCTGTTTTCACGTATGAATTATTGTATGCATTGACATTGATTATTGATTGGCATTCATGCATACATATTGAGCCTGACAGATTGATTGATGACCTGATTGAGAGCCACGTTGTGACTAGGGCGACTGATGTGTGGTGCCTGAAAAGTCCAACGCTATCATCGGAGTGGTGAGCGACTGACTTGTCGTTTCGGAATACCACCGAGCTGTGATGGGCTGACGGGCCTGGAATATCACGGACCGATGATTTCCCATCGGTTGATTTTTACTGTGTGGGTATAGAGGCTCGACCGATTTGATTGCCAGTTGATATGCTAGTCTAGCTATCCGATCCTTGATAGCCCTCATGCATTTCATAGCATTGATTTATAGCATGTGCATGATTTGCTGTTTTGATAGCTCTTCGTACTGAGGCTTGACCTCGTATTTGTTTTCCTGCTTTTGTGTTGTTTGGGTCTGTGTTACCCATTTGCAGGATCTTCAGGTAACCAAGCTGGACGGAGTGGAGTGTCAGCTGGTCGATTCTCTTCGTACTGAGGCTTGACCTCGTATTTGTTTTCCTGCTTTTGTGTTGTTTGGGTCTGTGTTACCCATTTGCAGGATCTTCAGGTAACCAAGCTGGACGGAGTGGAGTGTCAGCTGGTCGATCCCCGTTTCCTTGAGTCCCAGTTATTTTATGATTAGTATAGAACCGGGGGATGCCCTGTGTTTTTATGTATTTTGGGTATCGTTGATGATTGAGATTTGATATTACCTGTTTTGTTTGAGTTTGAGTTAACTGGTATTTTGAGTATTGATATTTTGAATGTATGTTTTGAGTTCAGGCCCATATTATTTCGAAAATTTTTTTAGCCCGATTTTATGCTTCCGTGATTATGTGCTTAATTGTGCTCTAATCTTGTGAGATTAGCATGGTGCCTGACATTAACAGCCTGCTATGAGCTCCTATGATATGTTGTTGTCTGATTTGAGCTAAGCTTTGTTGACAGGATGCGTGTGATCGGGCGCTTGGATAACTCCCAATTCTCTCACATGCGATATGGCCTTCCAGTTCTAGCTGGTGCTGGTTTTTGTGTGATTGAGCGCATGGGCAGCTCCCATTGCTCTCACATGAGTTGCGGTCATCCCTGATCTGTTTGTGTTGGTGCCATGTATGATCGAGCGCATAGGCAGCTCACATTCTCTCATACATCGGGTGACCATTCCTGTTCTGTTGACCAACTGCGTACAGTCCTCTTGGATCCTTTGAGATCCCTGTTCTCATGCGTCGCATAACATTTATATCTTGCTCTATCTGCATGCTGTAGTATGTTGCTCTCCATACTGGGGTTTGACCCCTGTCCCTCTGGGGCTGGATTTTTTTGTTTGCCTGTGTGTTTTTCAGATTATCCAGGTTTATCAGCTGGTCGTGGAGATGGCCCAGCTGTATGTGCCGCGGGAGGTGCATAGAGTGTCCTAGTTATGTATATTATTTATATTAGGCAGTAGAGCAGTCTCCGGGGAATACCCCGTGAGGATGTGATGTTCTATTGCTGATTTGGGATGTACCCTGTTAGGGACTTTTCCTATGCTTGTATTTGTTATTATATCTGCTGTTGTTGGTATTCGGTTGTTGTAAAACCAATATTTTGAATATCAGTGTATTTTTAAATTATGTTTTCTAATTCAGGACAAAGCGAAAAATTTTAGCCACTTTTAAATGCTTCCGCGATTGTATTTTGCGTGGTTAATTTCTCCTGTCAATAACCCGGACCCAACTTAAAATAATTTGACCTGACCCTCGACTAACCCGATCCGGTCCAGCTGGACCGACCCAACCGATCCGGCCGAACCCATGCAACCCTAGCGCTGCAGCACACACACACCCACGGCTTCAAGCCTCCGCTCGTACCGTTCCGACCACCCTTGGCCGGAACCCCGCTGGCAGGACCACCCCCAGGTCCGGTCGGTTCCTCTAGGCCAAGCCATGGCTCAAACCATAGCTGCACATGCACGGACGAACGGTGCAAAGGAGGCAGCCGCGCCACCCGAATGAAGCGGCCAACTAGCCACTGCCTTGGCTCAACCAGCTGGCCGAGCCCTCCTCCACCTAACTTGGACCACCACCGGACCACCCTGACTCGGACCCAAGCCCTATGAACCGCCCATGACCGAAGCACATCAAGAAATGAATCAAGTACATGTTAAAAATCGTGATACATGCATGGATCTCAAACAGCAAACATAGATCTAATCATACACATACAAGCAACATCATTTAAAAACAGTATAATATGATTTAAGTGGTGAGAAAAAGGAAGAATAGAGTGTGCCTTTTTGAAGAATTACGAATACTATGTGTTACCGGGACGGAGGAATCGAGATTGGGACGATCAAACATGAAACCACACCAAAATTTTGATGAAACTCGAGCTAGAGGGGAGGTGGGGCGGCGAAGATGAGAGGGTGAGAGAGGCTAGGGTTCTCAAAATAATTAGGGTTGCAAGAAATGAATAATGTTCCAAAAGACCCCTCTCAATATTTTAAGTTAGGAAAATAAAAGAGTTTTTCCTCATTAGACCCCCAATAATTAAAATTCTAAATAAAACTCCAAAATTACACCATGAACTCTTAATTTTCGTAATATGAAATCTTCTAATTTTTAAAAGGTAGCAAAGTTTTTTAAAATAGCCTTATAGGCGAAAAACGGGTTCCCCTCGCCCAATATACATAAAAATCTTACTTTTTGTAAATGCTGCTTAAAATAATAAAATTTTGCTTTTAAAAATTTGAGGGCTTAAAATTTCAAATAAACTTACGGTCATCCCTAGTCTCATCCACGCGTCCGGAACTCAATCAAGCTAATAAAATGTCATGAACATCATAAAGCATAAATCACTTAATCATATAAAATGACATATAATTTTCTAAAAACTAAGTTTCCCCCTAGTCATGCACTCACTATCACGTAATCAGGATTTCTGGGCGTTAAATTTCTGTGCAACCATTATTACTGCATCGGAGTTCATATTTTGGGACAAGTGCCATATACAATGACTATGATGAGAGTTATGGCACACTCCGGAAATGGTAGAAATGATCCCAGGATTTCTATCAGAGATGATCATCAAGTCCTCCTCATCAGGTACTACTTCTAGTAGTTTCGTTGGAAACCAACTACATGAAGCAGTATATTCAACATCAACAACGCCCCAAACCAATGGATACTGGTGAAAATCTCCATCTTGAGCCGAATCCACCATTAAAGTGCCATCGTACTTTTCTTTCAACCATGTAACATGAATGGTGACTACTTTTCTCATGCATCGATAGCCCTTTACACAAGCGCCAAAATCTAGGAACATATATTTGAATTTACTATCCTCATCAAGTATTAACTCAGTTATGCTACCTGGATTCAACTTTTCCACCATCCTCAGTTATGAAGGCAATATAGAAAACCTTTGTTCCGTATCACCTCTGAAGATATCATAATCAAGTTGGTTATCATTACAAGCTTTGTAATAGGTAATGTCAACTCCTTTGTTGCACATCATGGTCATAATAGATTTCGGTTGGGGAGTCACTTGTTGTCCTTCAAAGTTCTCCACCAACATGTCACTGACAACGGATGAACTTACTTTTCTGTGTCTCGTAAGTCTTTCCTGTCAAATCACATGTGTGTGTGCTGCAGTAGGTACGAATCAAAAAAGTGTGGAGTCTCTAACTTTTGAAGTCCAGATTCTCCATGTATTACCTAACTCACCGAACAACATATATACTTGGAGAGTACTTGAAACTTTTGAATTCAAAATAGGAGTTCAAAGCAATTTTAGATAGCTCCTTTTGCACGATAGCCTTTCTTGGGAACTCCTGAACAACGTGCAAGTTAGAACCGTCAGTGAACGAAAATGTATCATCACTAGGCCCAACATTAACTCATCTGGATGGGTAACAATGTGCTCCACATCATTCAAGTGCATGCCACCAAAACTAACGTCCTCCGTATCATTTTCTTGTTCGGTCACATTCTCAAATGAAAAAAAATTATTTACATATTTAGACATAGAAACCTCTTCTATAGAGACAATATTTCAGTCAAAATATCCATCGTAGTAATCCGTCACATTGCCACCACCCAAAGTTCCATGATACAAAGTTCCAACTCCTAATTCAGCGCTTCCAACATTTCAAGTGTTCCGTCCATCCCAACTTTAGAAATTATACTGGGTTCAACTTCGACATGGAACAGAGGCCTGTATTTCAGACATCCACAAAGTAAATAACCTTCCAAAATGTTGGATCTGTTTTTTAATGATCAGGATCTTAATTTTGATTAACACAAAACCTTCTGATATTTTACTAAAGATTTAACTTAAGTGCACAGTGTTGAGCTGAAACATACAGACACGAGCTGGAACAGTATGCTGATGTCGTTCACATGTCCAAGATGGAACAGTGAGGGGAAGCCCGAGCTGGTCTTGCAGAGGACATGTCTAAGCTGGAAAATTAAGGGGACGCCCGTGTTAGAGTAGATGCCCAACTAGCCAACTTGTGGCGTGTGGGTTTTATAGACTCTTGTACAAACGATCTTTATATATGATATTCGCATTTTCTTATATGGCATTCTTTACTTTCATTATGTGTGTAATGATTTACAATTGCGTTGAGTAAAGACCTAGAATGCACTAAAGCGTATGTTAGATGTGATAGTGGGTATGACGGCTATCATGAAACACATCTAATAGTCGCTGTGCAACTTGTGGCGTGTGGGTTTTATAGACTCTTGTACAAACGATCTTTATATATGATATTCGCATTTTCTTATATGGCATTCTTTACTTTCATTATGTGTGTAATGATTTACAATTGCGTTGAGTAAAGACCTAGAATTCACTAAAGCGTATGTTAGATGTGATAGTGGGTATGACGGCTATCATGAAACACATCTAATAGTCGCTGT
>KV018131.1:277963-301145 GCA_001598015.1 Dorcoceras hygrometricum
TTGTTCGGACTTTCCAAGTGGTTACCATTTGTCGAGTGGATAAGTCCGAGGTCTTGGTTGTACTGATTAGTCCTCACGACTCGAAACGTCATTGAGACTCTACATGATAGGCGTCTCACTTTGACCCGTTTGCCGACTCACCTGGAGTCATAAGGCGTCGGGATTGGGTGAGACCCCGACGCATGTAGGAGTCGATGCATCGTTGTCGAGGATTCACCGCTCGCAGACATGCGTGGATATCCTATGCTATCTGAGGGGATAATAGTGTATAAATCTCTGGCCAGAGTACTATAAGTATTTTAGGTAAATGTGTTTACCTAGTTACACTCGCGATGTCACTATTCGATCTCCAAGATGTATGCATAGCTATCGGATCTATAGCGACTCTCGATTTACCAATGGTCGTTGATCTGATCGGGATATATGGATTGAAAGGACCGTACTGTACGCTAACCACGACCGACTGGTTCTTGCAGGCAGTATCAGTGATACCTAGGGGATCATGGGGCGATGTTGCTAGACGCTCTACCATGATCCGTTGCGCAGGTCCGGAATTGTGATTCCGGAGCCACAATTGTTGTGGGCCCACGGCTAGCTGTATCCCTGAACCATTGAGGGTCACACAAGTACTGGATTCGAGATTCCCGCACGGATACTCAGCTCAATGTGTTGAGCACGAGAAGAGGATTTTGGGGAGTGCGACTTCCTAAAAGTCAACAGGGGTCAAACCGGGATTTGACGCTGTTGAGGGGCAAAACGGTCATTTTGCAATTTGGGGTTAGATGATCTGAAAAATTGTTTTTCACATCATAACATTCAGTTTTGGAAACTGAGTCAATCGGTCCGATCTGATCGGCGATCGGAATTACGATGAATTCGCAGCGATAGATATCGTCATTTGGACCTGGGCCCGTTGGACCGGCCCAAGTCCACCTTTAAGTCTATTTATTTAGACTTAATGACTTCATTAACACAACACAAGCTCTCATAACCTAACCCTAATCTCACTTGGCCGCGGCCCCTCTCTTCCTCTAGCCTTACGCCGCGCCGCCGCCGCCGCCGCCGCCACTCGCCGGAAATCGTTCCGGATAGTTTTTCGAGGAGAATCCGTTGGCGACAAAATCCTTCAGTCTTCTAGTGCAGGCTGATTGGAGGGAGATCAAATCTGGTCGTGGACCGGATTGGCGTAAACTACCGCAATCTATCGAGAAGATCCGGATTATTGTAATCACGGTTGGAGACAGGCACAAGTGCCAGCGAGGTAACACGCTAAAATGCCCTATGTATGACGATTACTGTAATTGTCTGATTTTTCGTATTGATCGCCTCCCGGCACCTTTTCTTGTTCTTCCGCTGCCTAGCCGGGGGGCGGATCCGGATCCCCAACAGCCCGAACTAATCTAGCAGTAGACATCCAAGCGCAGAGCATGTGCAGCGTAGAGCAGTTCAATGGAGAATAAAATGAACAGTGCTCAGAACAGAAAAGATTATCATCAGCTCAGATAGATTAGAAGCGCAATGTTAATTAGGATAAGCTGAGCAACCAGCTGGGAAAAACCAGCTCAGCAACCAGCTGGGTGAGATCAGTTGAGCAACCAGCTCAGAGAAGCGACCAGCTCAGTGTCACGAACAGACTAGCTTAGAGCAAAGCAGTTTGAAAACAAGTTTTGTGGAATTTGTATTGCGAGTTCAAACTGATTTGCCGTATTTTCAAATATCTTCACAGAGATCAGAAGTCAGCAATGGTTGCTGCAGCGCATTTAATGAAAAGGAGCTTAAAGTCAACAAAGCGTGCAAAGCATTAAATGACAAAGGACACAAGGTACAACATTGACAGAACTTTTCAGAAGCCTTTACAACGACTATAATTTTGTGTCCAACTGATATATTTGCACAGAGGCTACATATATCAGCAGCAAAAAGCAAGCAGAGAATACATATACAACGACCGAGAAAAACAGTGCAGTAAGGCACAACCCAAGGAAGACAATGAGTAATTAGCTTTGAAGAAGCACTTCCCAGTGTGTGAGAATACATTTTGAGAGAGAGCTTACACTGTAATTTCTCACACACGATTCACTCACAGTTTTGAGAAATGAGCTGTATAGATTAGTGAGTGAATCACAATCACAAACAATCATTGTAACCTTTCTCATATAGGTATAAAAGAAGTCAGTTAGACACATGCAGCTTACGGGCTGGTGTGCAGTGGTGTGGCTGGGAGTTCTTGCGGCTGCTGGTCGTAGGAGTGGGTTGCAGCGAGGGTCACTGTAATCAAATCCTTCTAGTGGAATCCTTACCGATTGTGGAAGAAGGGTAGACGTAGGAGATTCAGCTCCGAACTTCCATAAACAAATCGGTGTGTTTGTACTCTTTACTTTACTGCATTTACATTCAGCATTTCATATGTTTAAAACCTGTTTATTCAACATTCAATTTACAGAGGGTTGTTCAGGTTTATTTACGCTTGATTTTTATCATACCTGATATACTTTTCGGTTCTCAAAACCTTTCAAAAACATGAGCTATTGCAGCTCGAGATTTAACAAACCAGATCGTGCGACCAGCTTAGGAGCGATATGGTTGCTGGTTGCGTGCTGATTTTCTAAATACCTTTTAAAATGCAAGTACTTACGAGGTTGGTGTCTAGGTTTTGTGAGAGCCTATGTGAGTTGTGGCAGAGCTCATGGACTGTGAGACCTGTAAATTTAATTAAAGGGTTAATTGTTGGATATATCAAATTTTTAGAGAATTCTGGATGTTCGGAGTTCTATTTGGAAGTTTCTTTTTCATTTTCGGGTCGAAAATCACATTTAGAACAATTCTGGAAATTTCGGAAATTTTGAGTTGAAATCTGAATTTTCGAAGAAATCTGTTTTGAGGTGAAATCTGTTCGTCATTGGTGAGATCTGTTTGAGTTTTGAGAAAGCGGTGCATAGCGCGTTTTGTAGCGTGTGTTTCGAAACACTGTCGTTTCGAGAGATCTGGACGTTGCGTACTGTAGATGAGATCTGTTGCGCTTGTGTATAGAAGTCTGCACGGCGTGTTTTTATTGTAGATGTTAGTACGTCGTCGTTTGGGAGAGATCTGGTATGCGTTAGCGCTAGGATCTGATTTTGAGATCTGCCCCGCGTGTTTTGTATTGAGCACTTTACGCTGTCGTTTGAATTAGTAGAACGGTGTCATTCTGGTTAACTCTTGTTGGAGGGATCTGTTTGCGAGAAAGAGATCTGTTGGGCGTTGGCGCGGTAAATGATGCGACTCCGTATCGATATGCGCGGGACAATGCATAGCGTTGTATTTCAGATTTCACCAGTGTTAAGCAATCAGCTTTTAGCGCATTTGATTTCCAAATTTCACCGTGGCTTGTAGCATTGTTTTGTTTAGGGACCATATTCCAGCGCTTGGTTCAGCTTTCAGCGTTTTGATGGTCCAGATTTCACCGTTGTGTCGCGCTTTCAGAAGTTGTGAGAGCTGATTCTGTCGGTGTATGCATTTATCTAGATTTCATGCGTTGATAAATTGGAAGTGTTGGCCTTCAATTATTAGATCAGACTCCATACTTAAAAATTATTCTCCCGATTTCCTCTGTTCTTTCAAACCCTCGGGTTACTGTTCACCGTGAGCTTCTCCGGCGATTTCCCGTTGATTCCGGCCACCGTTTTTCATGTTTCAGGTAGCGTTGGAAACCTCTTGAAGAGCTCTTTCATCTCATACCCATTTTGGAGGCTGTTGTGGGCTAGAACCAAAGCACGAAGCTACTGGTTTTTCGAGTGTGTGTTGTGCGTGCAGGTAGTTTTTGAATCCAGTTGTTGAATATTGTTCCTAGCCTTGTTTTAAGCTTCCTGATAAGTTTTTTGGGTAGGATTGAAGGCTGGTTTGTGTATGTGAAATCCCAGCCGTGAGTTCTTGTGCAGGGCCGTGAGTTGTTAGTGCTTTCCCTGAATCTGTGCGTCGTGTGTTTGTGTTCAGGTGCAGGTTCATATTTCACGAGCTTGGATTTGAGGTAGTTTGAGGAGGAGAGGTACGAATCTGAGCGTGATTTAACAGCTTCGAGCATGACGTGCTAGTATTGGATTTGTGAGATGGCTACTGTGAATTATGTGATTATGTGAACTGCCTGAATTACTGATTTGTATGTGCTGTTTACATATTCTATGCATGTGAAATTCTGATATGAATTTATTGGCATACATGCATACATATTGGGCCTTCTTATTGATTGATGAGCTGATAGAGCCACGTTGCGACTGGCCGACAGATGTGTCGTGCCGGAATAGTCCAAAGTTATCATCGGAGTGGTGAGCGATTGTGTTGTCGTTTCGGAATACCACCAAGCTGTGATGGGCTGACGGGCCCGGAATATCATGAACCGATGATTCCACCGGTTGACATACTGTGTGGGTGTAGGGCTCGACCGATTTGATTGCCAGTTGATATGCTGGTCTTGATCATCCGACTTCCTTGATAGCCTCATGCATCTCATGACCTTAGATACTGCATGTTTATGAGTTGCTGTTTAGTTTAGAGCTCTTCGTACTGAGGCTTGACCTCGTATTTTTTTTTCCTACTTTGTGTTGTTTGGATATGTGTTACCCATTTGCAGGATCTTCAGGTAACCAAGCTGGACAGAGTGGTGGTTCTGCTGGTCGATCCCCTTTCCCTTGAGTCCCAGTCTATTATATTATATATTGAACCGGCGGATGCCCCGTGATTCTATGTATTTGGGGAACTGTTATGATTTTAGTATGGATTGTTACCTGTATTGTTTGAGTTTGAATTTAATCGTATTTTTATTATGAATATTTTGAATGATGAATTGTAGTTCAGGCCCGAACTATTTCGAAAAAATTTTTAAGCCCGTTTTTTTATGCTTTCGTATTTATGTGCTTTAATTGTGCTATTTTATTGAGTAATTAGAACGGGGCCTGACATTTTTGGTATCCGAGCTTTAACTAGGATAAGCTCGATTTCTTTTGATTACACTTGGGTCTAGGCACAGAGTTTTGATTTGATTGTTGATTGACTCTGTGTCTTACATGATTATTATCTGCCTTGATGTGATATTTGTTGTTAGCCTTACCTCTACACTTGTGTAGATGCCGCCGAGGAGAGGTAGAGGTAGGACGACTAGACGTTCCGCTGAGGAGTCTAGGGCTCCAGATAGTGAAGAGGATGTTCATCAGGTAGATGATGTGACTCGACGGATAGGTGAGATGGAACTAGTTTTAGCTCGATTTCAGCGTACGAACCCTCCGACTTTTGCTGCTACTGAGGGCGGTGCTTCGGCTGAGGCTTGGCTGGTTCAGATGGAAGAATTGTTCAATACTTTGGAGTACGCTCCGGAAAAGAGATTGAAGTTGGCAGTGCTGCAGTTGAGGGATAACGCGCAGCGCTGGTGGAGAGGTACTTCTTGGATTCTTCGTGATAGTGAGGCAGTGATTACCTGGGAGATCTTCTGTGCCGCGTTCCGACAGGAGTATACCCCGGAGTCCTACTACAGCAGCCGAGAGTGTGAGTTTGACAATCTGAAGCAAGGAACGATGAGAGTGGCGGAGTATGCGAGGCAGTTTTCTGCGCTTCTGATGTATATGCCGCATGTAGAGAACCAAGAGCGAACAAAGAGGAACAAGTTTTTGAAGGGCTTGAGACCCGATCTTTACCGGATGGTGTTGTCTGGATCCCCTGCGACCCACATTGAAGCTGTGAACAATGCAGTTGATACTGAGGAGAGTCTGATGGAGGCCGATGCCTCGGTGCATCCGACGACTGGGCGTGCTTTTCACCCAGTGCAGGATGTGTCGCAGTCGTATCAGTCTCCTCAGGGGTCGCAGCAGTCGAGTCTCCAACAGTTTAGACCTCGAGGAAAGCAGTTAAAGAAGAAGGGCAACTCAAGTTCCTCTAGTTCCATGAGTTCTGGTAGCAGTGGTTCTGGCGGTGGTATTTTGTGGACAGTGCGGAGGGAGGCATCCGTACTTTTCAGTGTCGTGGAGTTCAGGGGACTTGCAACAACTGTGGACAGCCTGGACATTTTCGGAGAGCGTGTCCTTTGTTGAGGGGACAGACTTCGATTCCTTCGCAGCAGGCTTTGGCTGGTGGTTCGTCGCAGAGACCACCTACCCAGCGATCTAGATTTTAGACTAGTGGACCGTATAGGTTTGGAGGACCTTCTCGACCTCAGTTTCAGATTCCCCAGCAGGCTCAGGCGAACGCTTTGACGAGAGAGCAGGCTGAGGAGATACCTGCTATAGTGATCGCAGGTACATGCACTATTTTCGATTATCTTGCGAGAGTTTTATTTGACACTGGAGCATCACATTCTTTTATATCTGAGTTGTTTGTGTTTGAGCATGGGTTGAGTTCTTCCCCATTGTGTGATGTGGTTTCCGTGTCTACCCCTGCTGGTGTGAGTCTGTGGTCCCGAGAGGTAGTGATTGATTGTTTGATTAGGTTTGATGAGCATGTTTTAGTGACCAATCTGATTGTTTTGGGAATTAGAGATTTCGATTGTATCTTGGGAATGGATGTGTTGTCTAGCTATAAGGCTACTGTTGATTGTTTTCATGGTGTGGTGAGATTTCGCCCGGGCTCGGGTGAGAATTGGGATTTTTACGGTGCTGATTTGCGCTCGAAGATTCCGCTGGTTTCCACCATGGAGATGTTTAGCCTGATATCGCTAGGAAATGCTGGATTTATGATCTACGCGCTTGACAGTTCCCAAGAGCCGTGATTGGAGTTGAATGATATCCCGATCGTCCGAGAGTTTCTCTATGTGTTTCCAGACGAGATTCCTGGATTCCCTCCGAGGCGTGAGATCGATTTCAGTATCAAGTTGGTGCCCAGTACCGCCCCGATTTCTAGAGCTCCGTATCGGTTGGCGCCAGCAGAATTGAAAGAACTCAAGGATCAGTTGAGAGATCTCTTGGAGAAAGGCTTCATTAGACCGAGTATGTCGCCTTGGGGAGCTCCGATTCTTTTCGTGAAAAAGAAAATGGGTCTATGAGGATGTGTGTAGACTTTCAGTAGTTTAATAAAGCGACGGTGAAGAACAAGTATCCTTTGCCGAGGATTGCTGATTTGTTCGATCAGTTGCAGGGATCGGTCGTGTACTCGAAGATTGATTTGCGCTCTGGTTATCACCAGTTGCGGATTAGAGACGCTGATGTGGCGAAGACAACTTTCCGGACGAGATAAGGGCATTATGAGTTTCTAGTCATGTCGTTTGGGTTGACGAATGCCCCAGCTGTGTTCATGGATTTGATGAATCGCGTCTTTAGCGAGTACATCGATCGGTTCGTGCTCGTCTTCATAGATGACATTCTAGTGTATTCGAAGAGTTTGAGAGAGCATAAGGAGCATCTGAGATTGGTGTTGCAGAGATTGAGAGACTCGCAGTTGTACGCCAAGTTCAGCAAGTGTGAATTTTGGCTTGATCGGATTATCATTTTGGGTCATGTGATTTCAGCACAAGGGATTTCGGTGGATCCGAGTAAGGTCGAAGCAGTTCTTAACTGGGAGAGATCTAGGAATTTTTTCGAGATCCACAGCTTTTTGGGATTGGCTGGATATTACAGGCGTTTAATCGAGAAGTTTTCTTCGATAGGCAGGCCTATGACTCAGTTGACTCAGAAGGATAAGAGATTTGTGTGGACTGATGAGTGCGAGAACAGTTTTCAGACGTTGAAGGAGAAGTTGACTACTGCTCCTGTGTTGACTCTACCGTTTGTATCTGGAGGATTTGTAGTGTGCTCCGATGCTTCTCTCAATGGTTTGGGATGCGTTCTGATGCAGAACGGGTACGTGATTGCCTATGCGTCTCGACGGTTGAAGCCTCACGAGATGAGGTAACCTGTTCACGATTTGGAGTTGGCTGCGATAGTGTTTGCCTTGAAGATTTGGCGGCATTATCTGTGTGGTGAAGAATTTTTGGTGTACACCGACCACAAGAGCCTGAAATATATCTTCACGCAGTCTGATCTGAATATGAGGCAGCGATGATGGATGGAATTGCTCAAGGACTTTAACTGTGAGATTCAGTATCAGCCTGGGCGATGAACTCAGTAGCAGATTCTTTGAGTAGGAAGACCCAGCCTGCGATGCTTTCGTTTTTGAGTGCTTCGAGAGTCTATGAGCAGTTGAGTACTTCCGATTGGAGATTTCAGCCGAGTGATCCGTATTTCATGGTTTCTACGATTCAGGTTGAGCCGCAGATTTTGCATGACATCAGGGAGGCGCAGAAGACTGATCCCTATATCCATGAGTTGAGGATTAAGGCCCAGAATGTTCAGTCTGATGATTTCTCTGTTTCTTCAGATGGATGTCTGAGATTTCGAGGGAGATTAGTGGTTCCGAACCTGATTGATTTGAAAGATACCATCATGAATGAGGCGCATTGTAGTCGGTAGAGTGTGCATCCGGGCGAGAGGAAGATGTATCATGCCTTGAAGTCTCACTACTAGTGGGCAGGTATGAAGAGCGACATCTCTAGTTTGTTGCTCGATGTCTGAATTGCCAGCAGGTCAAGGCTGAGAGGATGAGACCTGGTGGATTGCTGCAGAGTTAGAGGTGCCCCAATGGAATTGGGAGCACATCGCCATGGATTTTGTGACTCATCTACCTCGATAGAGTAGGGGATGCGATGCGATCTGGGTAGTGATTGATAGACTTTCGAAGTCAGCCCATTTCATTCCCTATGATGTGAGGTGCTCTATGAAGAAAATGGCGAAATTGTACATCGACCATGTGGTTAGATTGCATGAGTTCCGGTTTCGATAGTGTCCGATAGAGATCCGAGGTTCACTTCTCGATTTTGGAAGAGTTTGCAAGCAGCGATGGGTTCGAGATTTGCTATGAGTACGACCTATCACCCACAGATGGACGAACAGTCTGAGCGGACTATCCAGACTTTAGAGGATATGCTGCGTGCAATTGTGATGGATTTCAGTGGTGGCTGGCAGTATTCCTTGTCCTTCGTTGAATTTTCGTATAACAACCGCTACCAGGTGACTATCGGAATGGCTCCGTTTGAAGCGTTGTATGGTTGCAAGTGCAGATCTCCGATCTGTTGGGAAGAAGTTGGTGAGAGACAGCTTTCTACCCATGAGTTTGTGCAGCACATGAAAGATCAGGTTGATTTGATTCGGAGTAGAATGAAAGCTGCTCAAGACCGCTTATCTAGCTATGCTAACAAAAGACGTCGACCGTTAGAGTTTGAGGTTGGCGATCATGTGTTTCTCAAAGTTTATCCTTTCAAGAGCGTGATGAGATTCAGATTTAAAGGCAAATTGGATCCTAGATTCGTTGGTCCCTTTGAGATTGTTGAGTGGATTGGACAGTTGGCTTATAGATTGCAGCTTCCTGACGAGTTAGCAGCGATACATGACGTTTTTCATGTGTCAATGTTGAGGAAATATGAGCCAGTTCCGTCCCATGTGTTGAGAGCTGACGAAGTTGAGCTGGATTCTGCCTTGAGCTATGTCGAATATCCAGTGCAGATTCTGTATAGGAAGGAGAAGTAACTGAGAAACAAAACTGTTCCGTTGGTGATGGTTCAGTGGAGCAAAAATGGGAGAGAAGAAGCTACTTGGGAGCCGGAAGAGAAGATGCAGCGCGAGTGGCCACATCTGTTTGAGTAGATGTTGTATTAGATTTCGGTTTCCAGTTGTACTTTCCATAGTCGTTTTTGTTTTTTTGCTCAGTTATCTTGAACTATTGTCCATGTATCAGGCAACTTTCTGTTTTGATTAGTCTGTCGTTGAGTTGTATTTCTGGAATTGTGTTTGATTTCGAGGACGAAATCCTTTTTAGTGGGGGAGAAATGTGAGACCTGGAAATTTAATTAAAGGGTTAATTGTTGGATAAATCGAATTTTTAGAGAATTCTGGATGTTCGGAGTTCTATTTGGAAGTTTCATTTTCATTTTCGGGTCGAAAATCACATTTAGAACAATTCTGGAAATTTCGGAAATTTTGAGTTGAAATATGAATTTTCGAAGAAATCTGTTTTGAGGTGAAATCTGTTCGGCATTGGTGAGATATGTTTGAGTTTTGAGAAAGCTGGTGCGTAGCGCGTTTTGTAGCGAGTGTTTCGAAACGCTGTCGTTTCGAGAGATCTGGACGTTGCGTACTGTAGATGAGATCTGTTGCGCTTGTGTATAGAAGTCTGCGCGGCGTGTTTTTATTGTAGATGTTAGTACGTCGTCGTTTGGGAGAGATCTGGTATGCGTTAGCGCTAGGATCTGATTTTGAGATCTGCCCCGCGTGTTTTGTATTGAGCACTTTACGTTGTCGTTTGAATTAGTAGAACGGTGTCGTTCTGGTTAACTCTTGTTGGAGGGATCTGTTTGCAAGAGAGAGATCTGTTCGGCGTTGGAGTGGTAAATGATGCGACGCCGTATCGATATGCGCGGGACAATGCATAGCGTTGTATTTCAGATTTCACCAGTTTTAAGCAATCAGCTTTTAGCGCATTTGATTTCAAGATTTCACCGTGGCTTGTAGCATTGTTTTGGTTAGGGACCAGATTCCAGCGCTTGGTTCAGCTTTCAGCGTTTTGATGGTCCAGATTTCACCGTTGTGTCGTGCTTTCAGAAGTTGTGAGAGCTGATTCTGTCGGTGTATGCATTTATCTAGATTTCATGCGTTTATAAATTGGAAGTGTTCGCCTTCAATTATTAGATCAGACTCCATACTTAGAAATTATTCTCCCGATTTCCTCTGTTCTTTCAAACCCTCAGGTTACTGTTCACCGTGAGCTTCTCCGACGATTTCCCGTTGATTCCGGCCACCGTTTTTCATGTTTTAGGTAGCGTTGGAAACCTCTTGAAGAGCTCTTTCATCTCATACCCATTTTGGAGGCTTTTGTGGGCTATAACCAAAGCACGAAGCTACTGGTTTTTTGACTGTGTGTTGTGCGTGCAGGTAGTTTTCGAATCCAGTTGTTGAATCTTGTTCCTAGCCTTGTTTTAAGCTTCCTGATAAGTTGTTTGGGTAGGATTGAAGGCTGGTTTGTGTATGTGAAATCCCATCCGTGAGTTCTTGTGCAGGGCCATGAGTTGTTAGTGCTTTCCCTGAATCTGTGCGTCGTGTGTTTGTGTTCAGGTGCAGTTTCAGATTTCACGAGCTTGGATTTGAGGTAGTTTGAGGAGGAGAGGTACGAATCTGAGCGTGATTTAACAGCTTCGAGCATGACGTGCTAGTATTGGAGTTGTGAGATGGCTACTGTGAATTATGTGATTATGTGAACTGCCTGAATTACTTATTTGTATGTGCTGTTTACATATTCTATGCACATGAAATTCTGATATGAATTTATTGGCATACATGCATACATATTGGGCCTTCTTATTGATTGATGTGCTGATAGAGCCACGTTGCGACTGGCCGACAGATGTGTCATGCCGTAATAGTCCAACACTATCATCGGAGTGGTGAGCGATTGTGTTGTCGTTTCGGAATACCACCGAGCTGTGATGGGCTGACGGGCCCGGAATATCACGGACCGATGATTCCACCAGTAGACTTACTGTGTGGGTGTAGAGGCTCGACCGATTTGATTGCCAGTTGATATGCTGGTCTTGATCATCCGACTTCCTTGATAGCCTCATGCATCTCATGACTTTAGATACTGCATGTTTATGAGTTGCTGTTTATTTTAGAGCTCTTCGTACTGAGGCTTGACCTCGTATTTTGTTTTCCTGCTTTTGTGTTGTTTGGGTCTGTGTTACCCATTTGCAGAATCTTCAGGTAACCAAGCTGGACAGAGTGGTGGTTCAGCTGGTCGATCCCCGTTCCCTTGAGCCCCAGTCTGTTATATTATGTATTGAACCGGGGGATGCCCCGTGATTCTATGTATTTTGGGATCTGTTATGATTTGAGTATGGATTATTACCTGTTTTTTTTGTGTTTGAATTAACTCGTATTTTGATTATAAATATTTTGAATGATGAATTGTAGTTCAGGCCCGAACTATTTCGAAAAAATTTTTAAGCCCGTTTTTTTTATGCTTCCGTATTTATGTGCTTTAATTCTGCTATTTTATTGAGTAATTAGCACGGGGCCTGACATGGACACCCCCGGTTTTTTGATCATAACACAAAACATTATCTCAATATACATTGGATATATAAGCCAGTGTCTCACATCCGGTACATAACTTATTTTCAATCGTTCCGTGCCAACTAGACCCATAATCTTATATTCTCAGTTTTTATATACTCAACAAAACAAATTTCACTAACAACAACACGAATCGATGCCCAGTTATCACTAGACTGTGAACACCAGTTATGTCAGGCCTCGTGCTCTACTCATAGTTAAACCACGCAAAACAATAGCGGAAGCATACAAAAGTGGCTTAAAATTTTCGCTTTGGCCTGACAATTAAAACATATAATTTAGAATACACAATACTTAAAATATCCCAATTTAACCACACAATGCAGTACAACAGTACAGAATTAAAACGCATATCAATTACAAAAACAACATCTACTACAAAGCACATGACAACCCCCGTCTATCAGTACTGATACATAATATGCTATACGCTAACTGGGACACTCTAACCACCTCTTGGGGCTCCTCCAACTGGGTCTACTCCACGACCAGCAGAGAAACCATGGTAACCTGAAAACACATACAGGAAAACAATACCAAGCCCCAGAGGGACATGTGGTCAAACCCCAGTACGGAGAGCAACTGAAATACAGCAGTTAAATGGCAACTCATAAAATGCAAGTGTTATGCATGAGAGCAAGGCTACAACCGAAACGCAGGGAGCCAAAGGATCTCAAGGAACTGCTCAACAGCAACAAAGGATCAACTGAAAAACAGTACGTCAGTGGCCACGGGGTGTGTTAGTATATGGGAGCTACCAACTCGTCTCAACACACGGTACCAGATGCAAAACATGACTCAACCCGTTGTTGCCCAACTCATGAGATGTGGGATCTACCCACTCCGCTCATAGTGGCTAATAGATCCCAGCGGGGAGATGAGGTACGGGAGTTACCCGCTCAGCCTCAACAGCATCCTGGTACGCACAGAGAACAACAACAAGGCAAGCTCAACAGGATCTGAATGCACATGAACAATGCGTATGCAATGAACAGCTTGCGATTATCAACACAATACAAGCAAGCAGATAACAGAACAGAAGAATACACAACAACACATAATATCCATGCCTAATTCAACGTTGTAAACAAGCTCACATCCGTACCTCAAGTCTCTGTGAAACAATTACTACAATCAGGGTTCAAGCAACACTGATCCACCATCTGCTAAGCCAAACACAAGCAACTACTCAAGGACCGAAGCACAGAAAAGAAACAGCTTGGAGCTACGAACTCAACCATCGCTATTCTACCCCATCTAACTCAACAGAGAGCTCTAAACAACACAAGGTAGAATCTGAACACTAACCCCAACAAGGTAGGAGCGAAACGCTAACAGACTAGAGAGCTCTAAACAACACAAGGTAGAATCTGAACACTAACCCCAATAAGCTAGGAGCGAATCGCTAACAGACTACACAAGGGAGATGTATAAATGCCCTCGATATCAGCTTTATCCTCAAAACTTAAAACCAACAATCCAGCGAAAACTGCTTACGTCACCACTGCTGAACGCTAGCACTCAGCGAGGACCCACGCTAACTACTGAACAGATCCCGCGAAAGAACTCAACTTAACCAAAGCTGTTTCCAGGACTTATGCACACCCGATAGCTTCTCGAAGCATATCGACGCAAATCTGATCTCAATAACGCCCGATTAATTAACTCAATTAATCTCATCAGCTTTCGGGTCTCACAATTAAAATACCGCGATGTCACCATTGTTACTTTTCCATTCACCGTCGTACTAAAAAAATTTTTTGTCGGCATAAACTACAAAAATATATAAAATATGTTAGATGAAAGGGTTAAACAAAAAATAGCATCAAAATCTTAAATCAGATAAAAATTAGACCCAAGATAAGCATTCTCGATCCACAAATTATCGAACTCGACCCAGAAAGTATCAAAATCGACCCAAAATTTATCGAAATCGACCCACAAATTATCAAACTTGACCCAGGACACAGCGAACTCGACCCAAGTTTGACACTCAACCCAACAAATGCTAAGACTTGACCTAGACACATATGGAACTCGACCAAAATTTTACCTTCGACCAAAAAATGATGCGACTCGACCCAGGAAAATCTGGGTGTCGACCCAACTACATATGAAAATCGACCCATATTTGACACTTGCCCAAAAAATGCTGCGACTCGAAGAAAACACATATGGAAGACCCAAATTCTACACTTGGCCAAAAAATGCTACGACTCGACCCAACTACATATGGAATTCGACCCATACTTGAGACTGGCCCAACAAATGCTGTGACTCGACCCAGACACGTAGAAACTCGACCCGAACTCTAAACTCGACCCCACTTTATCAACCACCTAAACTGTAACGCCCCAAAATCCATAGGACTACGTATATGAATCTTGTTTATTTTCATTGTGTCAAAATGACAATTTAATTTTTGGCAAAAGCTGATTTTTATTGATTTCAGAAAATAAGATGCGTCGCGGCTGGTTCCAGCAGATGACGCGAAGAGCGATACATGAGCAGGTTTAAATCGATTGAAAATATCTTTAAGGAGGACAAATGATTTCTTTTGAAAAGGGTTTGGTGTTTTACAAATTTAAAATGAGATGAAAGGGAATTTTACTAAAATTTCACAACTTGATTGAAGTGTGTCATGCTTTGTAAACATAGCACCTTGCCACTAATCCCTTCCATATTTAAACTTGTTTTGAAAGCAAGATAATTATCATTTGCGAAGAAAATCTTTAGTATTCTTCGAAATAAAATACAGAGAAGTTCGTGTGTTGCTCAGGGAGAAGATTCTACCGGAATTAACCACGGTTGCAAAGCTTTGTTAAGGCAAGTAGAAGCTGATCCTTTGTTACACCATTTAAAGCATATTTGATTTTATTTATTTAGGATCTGCTTTCCTGTATGTTATAGTATGTTGAAGTTCATGTTTAAAATGAATTAAGCATGTTCAAGGAAAGAAAGATTGTGTTCAAAATGATGTTTTTATGCTTCCAAGTGTTTTCCAGAAAAATATGGATACTGAGGATTCGAGTTTGATTCAAGTATGTTCATGAATGTTCTTCCTTCAGGTGAATGGTAACATTGGAATTTGACGCTATGTAATCGGATGTTGTTAGTCGAATCAGTATAAAGTCTGGTTTGATAGATAACAACTGATAGCGTAGCTGTCGTTTTGATGTTGCAACACAAAGTTTAAAGTCAGCTTTTGGTTACGAGAATTTCTCACATCAGCTGTTGTCAGCTTTACATTGTTCTTGTTCAGCTGTTGTCAGCTTTGCATTTGTTCACCAGCTGTTGGTTTTATTTTTCATCAGCTGTTGGTTTTCATCAGCTGTTGCATCGTATCGTTGTATTCAGTCGTTGCACTGTTCTTACGTCTGTATGTTGTGCAAACGACATCGTTTCACTTATTTGGAGTCATGTCTGATAACAGATATTCTTACGTCTGTTTATTCTTATTATCAGACTTTCTTACGTCAGCTTCTTAAAGCAAATGACATAGTTTTACACTTATTCCCGAGTCGTGTTGTTAGCGATTATTGTTGCGACTGGTTCAAACTAACGACGTCGTTTCCTTAAGTTACAACTGGTAGCAGATATTCTTACGTCATCATGTCTGTTTCCTACTTCAACGGCATCGTTTCATTTACCACGTCTGTTTCAAGTATTCACAAATATTCTCACAGCTGTTTCACGATAAACGTGAACAGTGAAGATCTGTTTTGTTTCAAAGTATTGTTTCACTTTGTTGTGACTGATTTCATTTCAGCGGTAAGTTTCCAATAGTCAAATTCGATACTCGGTAAAGTTTAAAATGGGAAGCGAGAGTTTTAAATGATGGAACCTGTTAGGACCGATGATGGGAAATTAATGCAAGCAAGCGCTGCTACAGTTAAATAAAAATTTTGCGCTGCTATTATGAGGTGCAATACCTCGGGTTCTTGAACATTAAAACAGAGCACTGGAGACAGATCTGGTATGTAATAAAAAACATGCGGAAAACACCAGAAATGAATCCAAATTTTAAAACTCAATGTAACAGAAATCTGCTACTGTGCGTGTGTGATAACTGTTATGCAATGCTAAAATAAATTGCATATGCGGAAGTAAATAAAAGAATACAATACACTGAAATTTGTTTCTGGAAGTTCGAAGCTCAATCTCCTACATCTCCCCTTCTTTCTTCTTCAGGAAGGTTTCACTATAAGATGAGTCACCGAGCCTCGCTCCAGATGAACTCATAGCAACACCAATGTACACCAGACGCAACCACGTGCACTCAATCACTTGTTTTACGCATGTGTGAGAAAGGCTACACACACAGAGTTTAACGTCTTCGTGCTTGGACGGGATCTGATTTTTGTTTGTGATTCACTCGCTAAACAATTTCGCACATCTCTCAAATATGCGAGTGAATCTGTGTGTGTGAGATTTTACAGTGAACGCTCAACTCTCAGAAAAATAAATCTCACACACTGGGAAAATGCTCTTCAATAGCTGATTGAGACTCAGCAGTAGACACTCGTTATGCGCTCCTCTCTAATGGCGGTCTACTGCTTCATCTCCAATTTTCTTCCCTCTGTATTTTGCACTGTGTTAATTAATCTGTCAAAAAATCCCTTTCTTCAAATAGTGCTTCTTGTATTTATATTTTCTTCCCCCAAATATGGCCGTTAGATAAATTCAAATCCATTCTGCGCTTGTTACGGCCAATTTGTCTCCTTCCCAAATTGTGTGCAACCATCCTCTGTATATTGTACTATTTCACAAAATAGTACAAATCTTGTCCCCTTGATTTAAGGCATTTGCACGACTCAATTTCAGCCATTGATTCTTTCCATTTTGAGCGTTGATTGTGTCCCAACAGCTGAATATATTCCAACATTTTGTTCAACAGCTGTTCGCTCAGCTGTTGTCTTTTCTTCGTCACAACACTTCGCTTAACAGCTGGTTCATCTTCATTTGCAACAGCTGATTCATTATCTTCCAGCAGCTGGTACATCAACTTCCAGCAACTGGTTCATTTACATTGACACGCAATAGCTGGTGTAACTTTGTTTTAGCGCTACGACTGATTAAACTTTGTCTTTGCATTGCGTCTGGTTTATTCTCGATGCGCAACGGCTGGTTCTCTTTTAATTCACTGTAGCTAGCGACTGGATCATTGTAGCTTGCGACTGAATCACTGTAGCTTGCGACTGGATATACTGTAGCTTACGACTGGATATATTGTAGCTTACGACTGAAAACAACTCCACTTCGCCTTTGTTCTTCACGTCTGTTAACAGCTTCTCCTTAGCATTATGTCTGATCCAACTGCTGATTGTGATGACATCACTGCTGACGTCATCATCGCTGATTCCAGATAGTTGTCTGCTGATATTGCTGACGTCATCATTGCTGATACCAGCTCTTCTTAACAATAGAAATGCTGACGTCATGGTTGCTGATTCTCGATTCCTCCAATAGCAACGCTGACGTCATCATTGATGAATTCTGCTGCATGTTACTGTTAACGTTGCTGATTGTGATGACGTCACCGTTGCTGAATACTTCTACTGCTGAATCCATCTTCTCCAGCTTCTCTTATAGTTACTCCTTATCAGACTTCTCCAGACTTCTCTGTACACGACACAACTAACAGCAAGTACAGCTATTCCACGTAAGCATATCTGTCCACGCTGGACACCACGTAATCAAAGCTGTCCATTCATGATGCCACATAAGCAAAGCTGTCCACATAAGCGAAGCTGAACTACTTTGTAGCGTTCCAACTGTTATCAGATTTCTCCTCTTTTTGCATCTCTTTTCAGTTTCTCTTTTAACTTCATTCCAACAGCTTCTGAATGCTTCTTTTCACTATTGAATCTTCTTCATCAACCTTCTTCAACAGACATCTTCAACAGAAAGCTTCTCTAACAGATTTCTCCTGTTATCATCTGCACACTACGTAGAGTTGTTAGAAACACAATAATAAGTTTTGTGTAATTCAAAATTCAATCTGGATCTGTTGACACAGATCCATCAATCTCTCCCTTTTTGATTTACACAAAACTTTAAATAACAAATGCATGATCTAACACTTCTCTCCCTTTTTGTGGGAATCAAAAATAGGTAGAAATCTGGTCTTCCCGAGATATTTTAAATAAAACTCTCCCTACACTACCACACCAAAAACAGTGACAGTAGGAATTTTGATTTTGAAAATCAAAACAGATTTTGGGAATAACCGTATGCATGAATGATATGATTTTGAAAGAGGTGAAAATGTGCTTTTGCTTTAGCTTATATATGCAGGGAAGATTAATAATAACTCTCCCTATCTTTTATAATATAAGCTCAAATAATTTTTAAAAAAAATGAAGCACCAGCTGAAATTCTGCATAACAGAAAGTTTGAAAACTTTTCAGAGCACTTTAAATATTGTTTCAAATAAGAACATGTGCTACTGAGTCACTCACATATAAAGAACCAGAAAGAAAATGTGACAGCTAAAACTCAGATTTTCATTTCTCCTATTTTGTCCCATGTGCTAAAATGAGTCACCGAGCCTCGCTCCAGGTGAGCTCATAGCCCAATCGAAATAGGGTCTTGGCATCCGCACGGAACTCGCGCATTCCGTGTCAGTTCATCAAGAGAAAACCGATATATAAAATCATTTTCACCTGGCCTTCATATTATAAGCTTCTCAAAAGCATTTAAAAAATTTTTAAAACATAGCACATGTGTTTTGAAATAAGTGCTCGTTCAAGAACAACCTGCTCTGATACCACTAGTTAGGACCGATGATGGGAAATTAATGCAAGCAAGCGCTGCTACAGTTAAATAAAAATTTTGCGCTGCTATTATGAGGTGCAATACCTCGGGTTCTTGAACATTAAAACAGAGCACCGGAGACAGATCTGGTATGTAATAAAAAACATACAGAAAACACCAGAAATGAATCCTAATTTTAAAACTCAATGTAAGCAGATTTCTGTTACAGAAATCTACTACTGTGCGTGTGTGATAACTGTTATGCGATGATAAAATAAATTGCATATGCGGAAGTAAATAAAAGAATACACTACACTGAAATTTGTTTCTGAAAGTTCGGAGCTCAATCTCCTACATCTCTCCTTCTTCCTTCTTCAGGAAGGTTTCACTATAAGATGAGTCACCGAGCCTCGCTCCAGGTAAACTCATAGCAACACCAATGTACACAGCCGCAACTGTGTGCACTCAATCACTTGTTTTACGCCTGTGTGAGAAAAGCTTCACACAGAGTTTAACGTCTTCGTACTTGGACGGGATCTGATTTTTGTTTGTGATTCACTTGCTAAACAATTTCGCACATCTCTCAAATATGCGAGTGAATCTGTGTGTGTGAGATTTTACAGTGAACGCTCAACTCTCAGAAAACTAAATCACACACACTGGGAATATGTTCTTCAATAGCTGATTGAGACTCAGCAGTAGACACTCGTTATGCGCTCCTCTCTAATGGCGGTCTACTGCTTCGTCTCCAATTTTCTTCCCTCTGTATTTTGCACTGTGTTAATTAATCTGTCAAAAATCCCTTTCTTCAAATAGTGCTTCTTGTATTTATATTTTCTTCCCCCAAATATGACCGTTAGATAAATTCAAATCCATTCTACGCTTGTTACGGCCAATTTATCTCCTTCCCAAATTGTGTGCAACCATCCTCTGTATATTGTACTATTTCCCAAAATAGTACAAATCTTGTCCCCTTGATTTAAGGCATTTGCACGACTCAATTTCAGCCATTGATTCTTTCCATTTTGAGCGTTGATTGCGTCCCAACAGCTGAATATATTCCAACAATTTGTTCAACAGCTGTTCGTTCAGCTGTTGTCTTTTCTTCGTCACAACACTTCGCGCAACAGCTAGTTCATCTTCATTTGCAACAGCTGATTCATTAACTTCCAGCAGCTGGTACATCAACTTCCAGCAACTGGTTCATTTACATTGACACGCAATAGCTGGTGTAACTTTGTTTTAGCGCTACGGCTGATTAAACTTTGTCTTTGCATTGCGTCTGGTTTATTCTCGATGCGCAACGGCTGGTTCTCTTTTAATTTCACTGTAGCTAGCGACTGGGTCACTGTAGCTTGCGACTGAATCACTGTAGCTTGCGACTGGATATACTGTAGCTTACGATTGGATATACTTACGACTGAAAACAACTCCGCTTCGCCTTTGTTCTTCACGTCTGTTAACAACTTCTCCTTAGCATTACGTCTGATCCAACTGCTGATTGTGATGACATCACTGCTGACGTCATCATCGCTGATTCCAGATAGTTGTCTGCTGATATTGCTGATACCAGCTCTTCTTAACAATAGAAATACTGACGTCATGGTTGCTGATTCTCGATTCCTCCAATAGCAACGCTGACGTCATCATTGCTGAATTCTGCTGCATGTTACTGTTAACGTTGCTGATTGTGATGATGTCACCGTTGCTGAATACTTTGACTGTTCAATCCATCTTCTCCAGCTTCTCTTATAGTTACTCCTTATCAGACTTCTCCAGACTTCTCTGTACGCAACACAACTAACAGCAAGTACAGCTGTTCCACGTAAGCATATCTGTCCACGCTGGACTCCACGTAACCAAAGCTGTCCATTCATGATGCCACATAAGCAAAGTTGTCCACATAAGCGAAGCTGAACTACTTTGTAGCGTTCCAACTGTTATCAGATTTCTCCTCTTTTTGCATCTCTTTTCAGTTTTTCTTTTAACTTCATTCCAACAGCTTCTGAATGCTTCTTTTCACTATTGAATCTTCTTCATCAACCTTCTTCAACAGACATCTTCAACAGAAAGCTTCTCTAATAGATTTCTCCTGTTATCATCTGCACACTACGTAGAGTTGTTAGAAACACAATAATAAGTTTTGTGTAATTCAAAATTTAATCTGGATCTGTTGACACAGATCCATCAGAACCCGATGATGTTTAAAGAGATTTCAAAGAAAGAAAGGATGTTAAAGGAACAAAAGTTATTTTAAGGTTTATGGCATAGATAACAGACGGTCACAAAGAGAAGGGTGAGTAGTCGTCCAGATGTCGGCTGCCATTTCATATGAGCTATATGCTAAAACTGATATCGGAAGCCATTTTGATCAAAGTGCAACACGGACCTAAGGAGAGCTTCTAAGCCATAAATCTAAAGAAAAATGATATTGATGATGATGAGATCTGGACTATTATTCCCTATCTCCAAGTTATAGAAGAAAGAAATGTTTACGAAACGTTTATGTATTGATGATTCCTTTAACTAAAGTTATGTATGTTCAGATGTCTGCCTGCGTTAAATGAAATTGTTATTACTCAGGTTTTTCTTGCTGAGCCCCTAGGCTCATTAGCTTTTAAAATGGTGCAGGTTCGACAACTGAGGAGCAAACGGGAGGTGAAACTTGAATCAGCTGCTGGGTGGTGTGTGTTTGTCAATGGCCAGCATTTTCCGTGTCAAGTCTGATGTTATTTTTGCCGGGATCCAGATCCGCCCCCCGGCGAGGCAGCGGAAGAACATAGAAATACAGCCGGGAGACGATCAATACGAAAAATTCTATAACAATTATCGACATACATAGGGTGTTCAAAACCACTACCTTGCTGGCACTTGTGCCTGGCTCCAACCGTAGTTACAATAACGTCGGCTCTTCTCGGTAGATTGCGGTAGATATCGCCAATCCGGTCCATGACCAGAAACAAGACTCCTTCGTCAGCCTGCACTAGAAGGACTGACGAGATCAGCACGAACGGATTCTCCTCGTCGAATTGGCCGGAAACAATTTTCCGGCGAAGACGGGCGGCGGCGGCGGCGGCGCACGGCGGGCGGCGGCGGCGGCGTATGTGGAGAGGAGGGGAGGCGGCTAATTTGTGCTTAGGGTTAGGTTAAGTTGTGTAATTTCATGTATACAATGAAGTTATTAAGTCTAATTAAATAGACTTAATGATGGACTTGGACCGGCCCAACGGGCCCGGGTCCAATTGACGATATCCATCGCTGCGACTTCATCGTAACTCCGATCGCCGATCAGATCGGACCGATCGACTCAGTTTCCAAAACTGAATGTTATGATGTGAAAAACAAATTTTCAGATCATCTAACCCTAAATTGCAGAATGACCGTTTTGCCCCTCAACATCGGCAAATCACGATTTTACCTTTGTTGACTTTTGGGAAGTCGCACTCCCAAAATCCTCTTCGTATGCTCAACACATTGAGCTGAGTATCCGGAATCACAATTCCGGACTTGCCCATCGGACCATGGTAAAGCGTCTAGCAACATCGCCCCATGATCCCCTAGGTATCACTGATAGTGCCTGCAAGAACCAGTTGGTCGTGGTTAGCGTACAGTACGGTCCTTTCAATGCATATATCCCGATCAGATCAGCGACCATTGGTAAATCGAGAGTCGCTATAGATCCGATAGCCATGCATACATCTTGGAGATCGAATAGTGACATCGCGAGTGCAACTAGGTAAACACATTTACCTAAAACACTTCTAGTACTCTGGCCAGAGATTTATACACTATTATACCCTCAGATAGCATAGGATATCCACGCATGTCTGCGAGCGGTGAATCCTCGACAACGATGCATCGACTCCTACATGCATCGGGGTCTCACCCAATCCCGACGCCTTATGACCCCAAGTGAGTCGGCAAATGGGTCAAAGTGAGACGCCTATCATGTAGAGTCTCAATGACATTTCGAGTCGTGAGGACTAATCAGTACAACCAAGACCTCGGACTTATCCACTCGACAAATGGTAACCACTTGGAAATTCCGAACGAGGGTAGTTCGATAGATCACCAGGTCACTATCTATCTGCATGCTCAGAACATCACAATTTTCCCTACCAATGAAACATGGTACTTCGCATCGCAGATACTAGTCTCGAACTCGGGCGGCCTTATCCTCATTTTGACGGCCCAATCGACTAGGAACATGTTCAGAATACACAGCGACTATTAGATGTGTTTCATGATAGCCGTCATACCCACTATCACATCTAACATACGCTTCAGTGCATTCTAGGTCTTTAATCAAC
>KV018131.1:317633-328614 GCA_001598015.1 Dorcoceras hygrometricum
TGTACTGATTAGCCTCACGACTTCGAAACTTCATTGAGACTCTACATGATAGGCGTCTCACTTTGACCCGTTTGCCGACTCACTTGGGGTCATTAGGCGGTGGGATTGGGTGAGATCCCGATGCATGTAGGAGTCGATGCTTCGTTGTCGAGGATTCACCGCTCTCTCTCATGCGTGGATATCCTATGCTATCTGAGGGGATAATAGTGTATAAATCTTTGGCCAGAGTACTAGAAGTGTTTTAGGTAAATGGGTTTACCTAGTAACACTCGCGATGTCACTATTCGATCTCCAAGATGTATGCATGGTTATCGGATCTGTAGCGACTCTCGATTTACCAATGGTCGTTGATCTGATCGGGATATATATGATGAAAGGACCGTACTGTACGCTAACCACGACCAACTGGTTCTTGCAGGCACTATCAGTGATACCTAGGGGATCATGGGGCGATGTTGCTAGGCGCTTTACCATGATCCGTTGGGCAAGTCCGAAATTGTGATTTCGGAGCCGCAATGGTTGTGGGCCCACGGGTAGCTGTATCCCTGAACCATTGAGGGTCACAAAAGTACTGGATTCATGATTCCCGCACCGAAACTGAGCTCAATGTGTTGAGCACTCAAGGAGGATTTTAGGGAGTGCAACTTCCTAAAAGTCAACAGGGGTCAAATTGCGATTTCCCACTGTTGAGGGGCAAAACTGTCATTTTGGACTAGGTATCTGAAAATTTGTTTTTCGCATCATGACGTTCAGTTTTGGACACTGAGTCGATCGATCCGATATGATCGTCGATCGGAGTTATGATGAAACCGTGGAGAATTAATCGAGCCTAATGTTCATATGGACCTGGATTTGACCCAAGTCCATTGGGCCGGTCACTGAGTCGATCGATCCGATATGATCGTCGATCGGAGTTATGATGAAACCGTGGAGAATTAATCGAGCCTAATGTTCATATGGACCTGGATTTGACCCAAGTCCATTGGGCCGGTTAAAGCCCATCTACCATATTTATTTAATTAAGATGGATTAGGGCTTTGATCACAATTGCATTACACAAATAACCTAGCCTCCACTACAACTCTCGGCCGCCCCCATCCACAAGCCTCACGGCCACGCGCCGCCGTTGGCTCCTCCATGCGCTGCCGCCTCTTGCCGGACTTGTTCCGGCCACCGCGACGAGGAGTTTTTGTCCGTGCTGAATCCGTCAAGTCTTCTAGTGCAGATTGACGGAGGAAGATTGAATCCGGTCGTGGACCAGATTGGAGGATCTACCGCCGCCTACAGTTTGAAGTGCCGGTTTCCTCGTGAAACTGGTCGGAGCCAGTCGCCTAGACGCCAGCAAGGTAACTATCTACGAACACTCTATGAATGTTTGTAGATTTTATTGAATGTATTGAACACTTTCCGGGCAATTTTTGTTTTTCCTCTGTGCCCCGGGAAGTGGGATCCGGATCCGCCACCGTATTCCAACAGTGGTATCAGAGCCAAGGCTCGGATCCTTCAGTATATTATTGCCATAATTGCATCTGAATCTCGAGTTTTGAAATCAAAAAAAAAAATTTCGATTGTAGCCTCCGCCGGCGGCCCAACACCCACGAGCAATTGCGCGCGCGCGGCTGCGCAATGGCCACTTGCTGGCCGGCCGCTGCCCACCATACATGCGCACTGGTTGTGCAATATTGGGGCAGCAGGCGCGCGGCTGTGCACCGCTCTTGGCGCGCGGTGATCACCGCGGCCGCGCATATGGATGCACGATCGAGAGCCGCGTGGTGGCCAACGGCCACGCGCAATCGTTGCGCGGTGGTGCGCAACCAGTGCGCCATGATGGGCGCACGCTTGCGGCGGGAGGCGCCGCTGTTGGCGCGGCCAGGCCGCGCATCATGCGGCCAGCGTGCGGCCGAGTGCCGCGCGCGTTTTGGTAGCGGCGGCTGCCGTCCGGCGACGTCTCCGGCAGCGTTGCGATGGCTAATTCTATTCTAGGTCATGTTCGGGCCTGTCCCGGGCAGCCCATGAAGTTTTTGGGCCGATATTCGATATCGGGCCGATTTTGGTCGATTTTGAAATTTTTTAGATTTTGGGCCCAAAATTGTTTTAGGCCCAATATGATGCAATTAAAATTGCAAAATATGATTTTAGTTATGAAATATTATTTTATAATTAAAATATGATTTTGTTGATTAAAATGTGATTTTATCGACAAAATACGAAAATGCGATTTTATGATTAAAATATGATTTTGTGGTAAATAATTTGATTATTTAATTTATGCAAGTTAATTAGATTGATTGCATGTTTGGGATGATCGAGAGCCGTGCCCAATAGATTTCAAAAATCGAAAGAGTTCATTCAACCCCCCCTTCTGAACTCCTATTTGCTTAGTGATCCTATTTCTTGGAGGATTGGACCCAGGTCCGTGATTGGCAACCACGGACCGCATAGCTCTCGCGATCGATCATCCCAAAGTTATATATATTTGATATATGTTAGTTGAATCCGCATGTTTTTAAATTATGATTTAAAATTGCATGAGACCAAATTTTTGAAAATAAAAACCCTCGTTTTAAATACGATTTGAAACTGATATCAAGATAAAAGTTTTATTCGATAAACTAAAAGGATTTTAATTTGTTTAAATTATCCCTACCTTCCATCAACAATGGGTGTACGCCGATGCTACCCGCATACATGGCCCGACTCATATTATTGAGGGGGTTATGTATGCCGGAAAGCTGTCCACGCCATTGACAATTGTTGTGAGTCGGTTGGAACTCCCTTTAACGTTGGCTCATATTATTGGGGACGTTAAGGGGACCGTCCTTCACGACTCAACATTGATGGGTCATCCTGACACGTGATAGTAAACGGCGTCATATTATTGGGTCCTTACTGGACGTGAGGTGAATACATGAAGGTTGCACCGGTTGCAATTGGAAACTATCTTTTGGGGGTCATGGTTGGCTGATATTATTCGGGACCATGATCGCCTGATTGGGCTCCGTGTACCCACTAAGGAAACTTGCTTTCCCGATTTCATTAGAGGGTGGTGAAATCGTTAAAATAGTGGGAGGGTAATTCATAAAACTTAACGACCTTGTTTTATGTCTTAGCGTTATTTCATATATAGTTAGTAATGTATGTCTGTTTTCTTTTCAGTATAACTGCTTACAAAATGTCTTCGATCAAAAACCCACTCGCTGCTATACTGGATAGAAACAAGTTCATCGGTCTGAACTACCAAGACTGGATACGAAACCTCAACATTATGTTGGCTTCGGAGAAACTTCTTTATACGATAGAGAAGAGCCCTCCTAAGGAAGCCCCTGCCGATATCAACCCTGAGGAGCTGGTTACGCTTCAACAATGGTGGGACGACGAGCTTAAGACTCGATGCTATGTGATGGCATCGATGTCCAACGAAATGCAAGACGCTTTGAGAAGACGAAGTATGCTGCTGACATACTTTTTCATCTCAAGAAACTGTATGGGGAGAACTCTCGACATGAGAGGTTCACCGCTGTCAAGGAGCTTATGACGAGCCGCATGCGCGATGGGAGTTCGGTCCGCGAGCATGGGGTTCGTATGATTGGGCTCGTTGAAAAGCTGGCGGGCCTTGATATCACGCTTCCACACGAGCTGTCTGTGGATGTGCTTCTCCTCTCACTACCCGCTGCATTCGACCCCTTTGTGGTAAACTTCAACATGAACAAGCTGGCAGCCACCCTTGAAGAGGTGTTAACATGCTTGTAGTGTTCGAAGGAACCATAAATAAGGACAAGCCCGTCCTCCTCATGGGCTCCTCTTCCTCTGCGAAGAAGGGGCCCAGACGCAAGGGTAAGAAGCGTTCTGCCCCTGCGAAGGAGGAAAAGCCCACTAAGAATCCAAAGGCAAAGGCTTCCAAGCCGAACAAGTCTGATGATATTTGCCACCACTGCCACAAGCCTGGGCATTGGAGGAGGAACTGCAAGGAGTACCTCGAGCAGTTGCGAACTGCGAAAGGTATGTTCTATATTGAAATAAATATGTCTCTTAATTCGACTTCTTGGGTACTTGATACCGGATGTGGATCTCATATCTGCAATTATTTGCAGGTGATGACAAGAAGTCGACGTCTTAGGGAGGGTGAGACCCACTTGAGGCTTGGCAATGGAGCAAGGGTTGCTTCAGTAGCTATAGGAGATGTTTATTATTTCTGTCTTTTGATTTTAAGTTGTTGTTGAGTAACGTTTTATTTGTTCCCGAATTAATAAAGAACATTATTTCTGTTTCTATGTTTGATAGTGATGGATATTATTGTATGTTTGCTAATTCGATTTGCAATATTTACAAGAATGAATGTTTAATTGGAATTGGGGAACGCGAAAACGATTTATACACCTTAAAATTAAAAGACGTCCAACTCGCGATGTCGAAACACATACAACAACGATTAAAAGGAAAAATGATAGCTTAAACCCAGCACAACTTTGGCACGCCAGGCTAGGTCATATTTCTTTAAGTAGGATGACCAAGCTAGTTAGTAGTGACATGTTTGATCTGTCAGACATTAACTCCCTACCGACTTGTGAATCCTGTCTCAAAGGAAAGATGACTAAGAAACCCTTCAAGGGCAAGGGTGAGCGTGCTCAAGGCCTATTGGATTTGATCCATACTGATGTGTGTGGTCCATTTAGTATTGGTACTAAATACGGTCACACATACTTCATCACCTTTACCGACGATTACTCTAGGTATGGGTACTTGTACTTAATGAAGCACAAGTCTGAATCCTTTGAAAGGTTCAAAGAATTCAAGGCTGAAGTAGAAAATCAATTAGGCAAAAGTATTAAAGCACTTCGATCCGATCGAGGTGGTGAATACTTGAGTGCTGAGTTTCAAGACTATCTGAAAGAGAATGAGATTACGTACAGTGGACCCTCCGGCCACACCACAGCTCCTTGGTGTAGCGTAGCGTCGTAATCGAACTTTGATGGACATGGTTCGATCTATGATGAGCTTCACTGAGCTTCCTACCTCGTTTTGGGGCTATGCACGCGAAACGGCGGTAATGTTGTTGAACAATGTCCACACCAAGGCAGTGGATAAGACTCCATATGAGATGTGGATGCAACCACCCAAATACTCATACATGAGGATTTGGGGATGTCCTGCTTACGTGAATCAGACAGTGGGAGATAAGCTGGATACGAGATCCATCTTATGTTACTTCGTTGGGTATCCAAAGAATTCCATTGGATACTACTTCTACTATCCCAGTGAAACAAAAGTGTTTGTTTCTAGGAATGCCACCTTTATGGAAAGGGAATTTCTACTTGATAGAAAAGGCAAGATAGTAGAAATCGAAGAGGTTCGAGAACCAACTGAAGTACCAAGTGAGTCTCTCGCACCTACAGAGCCAGTACCAGAAATTTTCGCACCTAGGAGATGCGAAAGGGTCCCTAGGGCTCCTGAGAGATATGGTTTTTTCCTTGAAGATGATCAAGGTGATAAAGTTGTTGGATCTGATCCAAGAACTTTCAAGGAGGCAATTTCCGATGCTGATTCTAATTTGTGGCTTGAAGCAATGCAGTCTGAGTTTGACTCAATGCATGCGAACCAAGTTTGGACTCTTGTTAACCCTCCCGAAGGAATTGTCCCTATTGGGTGCAAATGGGTATACAAGAGGAAACTTGGGCCTGATGGTAAGGTAATGACCTACAAGGAACGACTGGTCGCGAAAGGTTATACTCAAAGGCAAGGTGTTGACTATGATGAAACCTTCTCACCAGTGATAATGTTCAAGTCGATTAGAATATTACTAGCCATAGCCGTATGGTACGACTATGAGATATGGAAAATGGATGTGAAAACTGCGTTCCTTAATGGAAACATTAAGAAAGAAATCTATATGATGCAGCCTGAGGGTTTCACATCTGTGGGAAGTGAGCATAAGGTATGCAAACTTCAGAGATCGATCTATGGTCTGAAACAAGCATCGAGGAGTTGGAACCTGAGATTCGATGCAACAATTAAGGAATTTGGTTTCATCAAGAATCCAGAAGAGCCATGTGTATTTAAGAAGGTAGTTAAAACGCTGTGACATTCCTCGTACTTTATGTTAATGACATTCTACTCATTGGGAATGATGTAGGAATGCTGCAGTCAACCAAAGTATGGTTGTCTAGTAGATTCTCGATAAAGGACATGGGTGAAGCATCCTATATTCTTGGAATACAGATCTATCGGGATAGATCGAAACGGATGCTCGGACTCACCCAAGCTACCTACATCGATACCATACTTAAGCGGTTCTCTTTGGAAGAGTCCAAGAGAGGACACCTACCTATGTGCCACGGGGTCACTCTATCTAAGTCTATGTGTCCGAAGACTGATGAGGAGATAGAACTGTATAGGGTTCTTTAAGCTTTCAGCATTTACTTTAGCATTGCACGTTTACAGTTCAGCACACATAGCATAACAGCACGTATTTAATTCAGCACTTAGCATTCTAGCATCGCATTGCATACAGCAGCACACAAGCACACAAGTCTTGAACAGATTTATGTTGTACATAAATCTGTTTGAGTTGTTTTAAAATTTTAGGATTCAGTTCTGGTATTTTCCGCATGATTTTTAAATCATACCAGATCTGTCTCCGGTGCTCAGATGATTTTAAACGTTCAAGAACAACGAGCTATTGCAGCTCAAGTGAGTATCGGCAGCGCGCAAAATCTTTGAAAGGCTTTTATCAAAACAGCGCCTGCTGATCTTCTTTTTGATCCTATTTTCGGACCAACACTAGGTCTCACCAAAGATCCAAACATATACTGAGGAAATACCACATAATCCGGGATATTGTGGCTAGAGGTGACATAGCAGTTGAGAGAGTCGCCTCTGCGGACAACGTTGCTGATCCACTTACGAAGCCCTTACCAGGACCATTGTTTGAAAAACATCGCAAAACAATGGGACTGCGTCTGATGAGTAGTTGGCTATAGGGCAAGTGGGAGATTGTTAGAGTAGATGCCCAACTAGCCAACTTGTGGCGTGTGGGTTTTATAGACTTGTATGAAACGATCTTTATATATGATATTCGCATTTGTTTATGGCGTTCTTTATTTTCATTATGATTATAATGTTAACAATTGTGTTGGATAAAGACCTAGAATGCACCATAGTGTATGTTAGATGTGATAGTGGGTATGACGGCTATCATGAAACACATCTAATAGTCACTGTGTATTCTGAACTCGTTCCTAGTCGATTGGGCCGTAAAAATGAGGATAAGCCGCCCGAGCTTGAGACTAGCATCTGCGATGCGAAGTACCATTGTTTCATTGGTAGGGAACATTGTGATGTTCTGAGCATGCAGATGGATAGTGACCTGGTGATCTATCGAACTACCCTCGTTCGCACTTTCCAAGTGGTTACCATTTGTCGAGTGGATAAGTCCGAGGTCTTGGTTGTACTGATTAGTCCTCACGACTTGAAACGTCATTGAGACTCTACATGATAGGCGTCTCACTTTGACCCGTTTGCCGACTCAGTTGGGGTCATTAGGCGGCGGGATTGGGTGAGATCCCGATGCATGTAGGAGTCGATGCTTCGTTGTCGAGGATTCACCGCTCGCTCTCATGCGTGGATATCCTATGCTATATGAGGCGATAATAGTGTATAAATCTCTGGCCAGAGTACTAGAAGTGTTTCAGGTAAATGGATTTACCTAGTAACACTCGTGATGTCACTATTCGATCTCCAAGATGTATGCATGGTTATCGGATCTGTAGCGACTCTCGATTTACCAATGGTCGTTGATCTGATCGGGATACATATGATGAAAGGACCATAGTGTACGCTAACCACGACCAACTGGTTCTTGCAGGATCTATCAGTGATACCTAGGGGATCATGGGGCGATGTTGCTAGGCGCTTTACCATGATCCGTTGGGCAAGTCCGAAATTGTGATTTCGGAGCCGCAATGGTTGTGGGCCCACGGCTAGCTGTATCCCTGAACCATTGAGGATCACAAAAGTACTGGATTCATGATTCCCGCACCGAAACTGAGCTCAATGTGTTGAGCACTCAAGGAGGATTTTAGGGAGTGCGACTTCCTAAAAGTCAACATCGGTCAAATTGCGATTCCCACTGTTGAGGGGCAAAACTGTCATTTTGGACTAGGTATCTGAAAAATTGTTTTTCGCATCATGACGTTCAGTTTTGGAAACTGAGTCGATCGATCCGATCTGATCGTCGATCGGAGTTATGATGAAATCGTGGTGATTCAAATGAACCGAATGTTCATATGGACCTTGGTATGACCCATGTCCATTGGGCCGGTTCAAGCCCATCTACCACCTTTATTAAGTTATGATAATTAGGTATTAATCACAAGAATCATAATACAAACCCTAGCCTCCACCCTAGACAAATCGGCCGCCCACCTCTCTTCTCCTCTCGGCCACCACGCTCCGCCGTCGGCCCCTCCACGCGCCGCCCTTCGCCGGACTTGTTCCGGCCATCGTGAAGAGGTGTTTCCGTCCGTGCAAAAATCCATCAGCTTTCTAGTGCAGGCTGATTGGATCATGATCTGCCACCGTTCCAACAGTGGTATCAGAGCCAAGGCTCGGATCCTTCAATACATTATTTCCATAATTGCATCTGATCTTGAGTTTTGAAATAAAAAAATAAAAAATTTTGGATTGTAGCCGCCGGCCGCCGCCGTGTGCGGCGGCCCAACACCCACGCGCAATTGCGCGCGCGTGGCTGCGCAATGGCCACTTGCTGGCCGGCCGCTGCCCACCATACATGCGCACTGGTTGCACAATATTGGGGCAGCAGGCGCGCGGCTGTGCGCCGCTCTTGGCGCGCGGTGATCACCGTGGCCTCGCATATGGATGCACGATCGAGAGCCGCGCGATGGCCAACGGCCACGCGCAACGGTTGCACGGTGGTGCACAACCAGTGCGCCATGATGGGCGCACGCTTTCGGCGAGAGGCGCCGCTGTTGGCGCGGCCAGGCCGCGCATCATGCGGCCAGCGTGCGGCCGAGTGCCGCGCGCGTTTTGCTAGCGGCGGCCGCCGTCCGGCGACGTCTCCGGCAGAGTTGCGACGGCTAATTATATTCTAGGTCATTTTCAGGCCTGTCCCGGGCAGCCCATGAAGTTTTTGGGCCGATATTCGATATCGGGCCGATTTTGGTCGATTTTGAAATTTTTTAGATTTTGGGCCCAAAATTGTTTTAGGCCCAATATGATGCAATTAAAATTGCAAAATATGATTTTAGTTATGAAATATTATTTTATAATTAAAATATGATTTTGTTGATTAAAATGTGATTTTATCGACAAAATACGAAAATGCGATTTTATGATTAAAATATGATTTTGTGGTAAATAATTTGATTATTTAATTTAACGAAAATGCGATTTTATGATTAAAATATGATTTTGTGGTAAATAATTTGATTATTTAATTTATGCAAGTTAATTAGATTGATGGCATGTGATGATCGAGAGCCGTGCCCAATGTGTTAGGTGTGTGCTTTAGGTTTTGTGATTTCGGTTGTTTTAATATTATTGATTATTATTTTTAAAGTGGGCCTGTTTGTGGCCCGTTCCCACCCCTTAAAGTTGTATCCCTTACTTTTCATGGCAATTTAAATGTAAATTACTAGATTTAGTGGGAGGACATTTGAAGATGGTGGGCCCATGACGATCAAAGATATTGAAGATCGAAGATCTGTAAAACCGGAAGCAATTGTAATAGGATTGCATTGCATATTGCATTTCACCTAGGATTGGACCCAGGTCCGTGATTGGCAACCACGGACCGCATAGATCTCGCGATCGATCATCCCAAAGTTAGTTATATATTTGATATATATCTTGAATCCGCATGTTTTAAATTTTGATTTAAAATTGCATGAGACCAAATTTTTCGAAAATAAAATCCCTCATTTTAAATATTGTTGGTCCGAAAAATTAGGATCAAAAGATAGCAGGCGCTGTTTTGACAACCATTAAAAAATTTGCGCTGCTATAAATGAGCTGCAATAGCTCGTTGTTCTTGAACACATAACAACTCAACACGAAGAGCACCGGAGACAGATCTGGTATGATTTAAAAATCATTCGGAAAATACCAGAACTGAATCCTAATATTTTAAAACCAATCAAACAGATTTATGTACAACATAAATCTGTTAGACTTGTGCTTGTGTGCTGCTGAACTGTTAAGCGTGAGTATGCTAAATAAAATATGCAAGTGCTGAAAGCTTTAAAGAAATGAACCGATACACAGCATATTTGTTTCTGGAAGTTCGGACCTCAATGTCCTACATCTCCCCTTCTTCCACCTCGGAAGGATACACTAGAAGATTTGATCTTACAACTTCGTGTACAGACCCGATCCCACAACCAGCAGCTGTGAGAACTCCTAGACTCCGCAAATGCACACCAGCCGTAACTGTGTGACTAACTACATACACATGAGTTTTACGTCATCGTGCTTGGACGAAACCTGTTGTGAAATGATTTCGAGATTCATTCACAAATAGATGTGAATGAATCTCGGTGTGTGAGATTGATACAATGAAGCTCTCAACTCTCTGTTTCTCACACACTAGGGAAATGCTCTAATTAGCTAATTCTAGCTCCACTGTCAACTGCAATTAGGCTCTCTCTCGTATGATAGTTGACAGCTTCACTTCAGATTAATTTTCCCTCTGTTGGTGCACTGTGCGATCAACTTCAGCAACAGCGCTCTGGTTATCTCCAACCAACAGTGTGTCTTCAATGGCGCTTCTCGAAGTATATAAGCCTCTGTTCAAATTAATCCCGTTGGACACAAAATTCTTCCCGTTCAAAATTGTTCTGTAAAGTACCGACAGGGAATAGTACTTGTGTCCTTTTCTTTTGCAGGCTTCTTGTCGTTTTCGCCATTTGAATTGAGCTCAGCAGTTGACATCCAGGTTCTTCGTAAATTGTCAACTGCTTCGCTGCTG